>MVJL01007598.1:0-46473 GCA_002156465.1 Macrocentrus cingulum
CAACTGAGTATTTTCCAAAAGGTCATGCTAACGATCGTCCTGCTGATCATAGAGAAATTGCCCATCAACCTTCAAGTGCACAGTCTCGTCTCATCAACTCAACAAAGAAAGATGATTCACAAATGTTTAAAATTCATTCGCCAATTGCTTCTGATCACAGTTCGAACGACTCGAGAAGCGTCTCTCCTTTTCTTGGTCGCTCCCGACGCGCAGAAATTTTACGTGAAAAACAGAATAGGCACAATGGACATCCTCGAACTCCAAATTCATGGTATGAGCGCTCTGACGTGTTATGTCACAGATCCGGTCAACGATTTAAAAGTCAGTCTCGCAGTCGGTCTCGAAGTCAGTCACGAATTCATTCACGAAGTCGGTCTCGCAGTCCTTTACATTTTTACCAGATCCGGTCAACGATTTAAAAGTCAGTCTCGCAGTCGGTCTCGAAGTCAGTCACGAATTCATTCACGAAGTCGGTCTCGCAGTCCTTTACATTTTTACCAGCAGAATTACAAAAAACAAAGAGACCAGGGTTACCGACAATACCATGAAGAGAAATATTAACACTATTATCAATGACACATTAAAATTTTGGTTTGACAGATATCCAACTACATATTATGTAAGATATACAGCTAAATATTATGTAAGAACTGTTCCAAAACTCATTTCGTTGTTAAAAAACGAAATTTCTTCGATTTATCATATTGAAAATAATTTATCATCATGTATATTCAGCTGATCACATGTTTAATGATTGTTATTCAGTGATTGTTATTTATTGAAGAAATATTTCATATGTGCCTTAACAATGATCTATAGTTGAATGTCCTTACTGCTTATCATCAATAATACAATTATTTCACACATTTAAAATCTCACACATTTAAAATTCAATGTATCAAAAACATAAGATTATACATAATTAATAGCCTACTACTGTTAGTTGTTAGTCGTCGATAGATCGTTTTGATAGATTTTTCAAACGTCTTCCGGAGGTCTATATTCTGTTTTTATCATTTTTTAATGTGTCTCCCCAAACGAATCTACTACAGATCTACCGCAGATCTACGAGCGAAAAATCTGCTGAAGATCTTTGACAAGTCTGCAATAGATTGCATCATTTTTACCCGGGTTGCCATTGTAATTGTTGGAGAGAATTTGGAGACCCGCGACATTGTGATTAGACAGCGTGATGGTGATAAGCTTCTGCGCATTTCCGAAACGCACCGTTCGTATGATGCATTACAATATCCACTGATATTTTCACGAGGAGAAGATGAATATCATTTTTCAATTAAGATGATTAATCCAGTAACTGGTAAGTATCAATGTTGTCAATATCATTTATAGTTATTATAATAGAATATTATTAATATTCAACTATTATAATATACATTTGTGTTGAATTTCTCTTAATTATGTTATTAAATTACTTTTTAAAATTTTTTTATTGAATTTTATTTTCGTTTTGTTTTTATTAGAAATTTTTTTTTATATATAGATTTACGTCGTGTTTTTGTTGAGTTTTTTATCGAATTTTTCATAATTTGGTATTTTTGGAAAAATTATTTTCATTTTTTTTTTATTTTTAAACGATAGGAAAAAATTTTTTTTTCATATTCGTTTCTACTTTTTAATGTTTTTCATGTGATTTTAAATGACTCCATTTCCTTTCATTTACAGGTCAAGTAAAAAACTAACAAAAAAGTTAGCTCGATGCATTTCTATGCTTATCGTCTGATGATTCACCAGAACACGGAAAATCATATATTAAAATGCCGCAAATTGTTCGCTCAATTTGTTGTTGATATGTATGTCAAAATCGAAACAGAACGTCTGTTATACGTACGATTAAATCAAACAAAGCTGCGCACGGAAGAATACATCCATCTTCGTGATGCTATGAGAGTAAATGAAGACGCAAATAACGTTGGCCGGCTTACTATTTTACCAGCGACGTATGTTGGAAGCCCGAGACACATGCATGAATACGCACAAGATGCAATGACCTATGTGCGCCTCTACGGTCGACCAGACTTATTCATCACTTTCACTTGCAATCCGAAATGGAAAGAAATCACCGAACTACTCTTACCCGGTCAGTCATCGAGCGATCGCCATGATATTACAGCACGAGTATTCAAACAGAAACTCAGGTCACTCATGAATTTTATCACAAAATATCATGTCTTTGGAGATGTGCGATGTTGGATGTATTCTGTAGAGTGGCAGAAAAGAGGACTGCCACATGGGCATATTCTTCTGTGGATGAGTGAAAAAATAAGGCCGGACGAAATTGATGCCATTATTTGCGCTGAAATTCCTGACCCGGTAACAGATCCAGAGCTGCATGAAATAGTGAGGACAAGCATGATTCATGGACCGTGCGGCCATTACAACCAGGCGTCACCATGCATGATTGAAAACAAATGCTCTAAGCATTATCCACGTGCTTTGCTGGCTGATACAATCACAGGCAATGATGGTTACCCCCTATATCGTCGACGCAGTTCGTCAGTCATTTCAGCAAGTTCTGTGAGAAGTTCAGCCTCCACGAATGATGTTGCTGTTGCTAGAGACTTGCACAATCGAGATATTGCAAGATTTTGCGATAAAATGTCTGCCAAAAAGTAACAAGAAGCCAACTTGCTTATGGCTACAGCGATTTTCACTTCCGGAACTCCATTGCTGATTACTAAGAACCGTCATTGGAGATCGTTCCTCAATTACCTTCGTCCAACATTCAACCCTCATTCTCGGTATGTATTATCCAACAGTTTGTTGAAACATGTGTATGAAGCTGTTGAAACCGAGGTGAATTTGCGATTCACAAACGCAACGACTGTTGGTATTCAAACTGATGCCTGGTCCAACGTGAGACAAGAAGGGATCATGAATGTTATAGTCACGACACTATTGCCGGTGTTTTACACGACAAAGCCGACGGAAAAAAATTCCGCAACAGCAGAGTATATTGCAACTCAACTTGCTGACGTGATAGATTCGATTGGTGAAGGGAAAGTGATGGCAATATGCACTGATAATGCATAAGCCATGCAAGCTGCCTGGTCTATCATATCTAAGCAGTATAAAAACATCACATGTTGCGGATGTGTGGCACATACTTTAAATTTACTGCTCGAGGACATCACAAAGTTTCCGTTTATGGCAAAGACACTTACTTCCTCTAAATCGATGGTCAATGAGGTGAAAAATGGGCATATGCTATGTGCTGTATTGCGAGAAATCCAAAGTCAAGAAGACAGCACCTCAAAAGTCACTTTGAAAAATCCTGCGAAGACTCGCTTTGGTTCTACAATTATATGCTTCGACAGTTTGTTGCAAAATAAGCACAATTTACAAGCTTTGGCAATTTCACCGAAAGTTGTCAAGTATCTGAGTGCTACAGTAAAAAAAAAAACTATTCTCGACGAAGAGTTTTGGTTTCTACATGTAAAAATGTTGTCTTTGATCCGACCTATCGCAAAGTGGATTGGAAAATTGGAAGTAGATGATCCCCAAATGAGTCAAGTCTGCACTGCATTCACGGAGCTGAAAAATCATTTTGAGATGGAATTTAATGGCGCTCTCCTGCCTCTGAGCGATGATGAAATTGACCAAATATTCTTTCGTCTGGAACTGAGGAAGGAAATGACACTTCGAACCATTCATCTGGCAGCCAATATTCTGGATCCATCTACTAGAGAAGCCGATTTGAGTGAAGCCGAGGACACTCAAGCTTGTCGATTCATGTTTCAATTAGCACCGAAATTCCACTTATCTGGAGAGAGTATTCTGACGGAAATTGCTGATTATAAACTCAAGGAAGAGATCTTCCAGGAAGAGTACATCCAGCGATCATCGCAGTCAATTCCTGCAGTGAAGTGGTGGAAAGTTATGTGCGGAAGTACACAACTAAGCAAACTTGCTGTCGAAATTCTAAACTGTTCACCAACGTCGGCAGCAACAGAGCGATCATTTTCAACTCATGGCTGGATACATTCTAGTAAGAGAGCGCAGAGAGCTGGCATGATAACATACATAGCTCACAATAGCAAATTACTCAACTCAGATAAATTAAGGCATATATCAAGCGCACTTGATCTGAGCCAAGTTGATGATCCTGAAGAAAAAGAAAATAGTCATGACGGATCTGACGTCGAAGATGACGAATAGTGTCGAAGTATTTTGCTCTCAGAGAAACAATGTGATTTAGAAAAGAAATATCTTTATATGTTTATTGTTTAAGTATGCAATATATGTTGTTCCTTTCGAGAAAAATCTAATCGTAAGTCTTAAACGTGATGATAACCTAAAGTATTAAAGCAAAACAAAGATATTATTATCACACATTAAACTCTAGAAATCAACACTGTATTTTATAGAATAAACTTTGCAGTTTATTAGAGGTTTCGAGTCTGAGTAATTCATTTATTTAATATTACGTATATTCTTTTGCAGCATTATTTAATAATGATATTAACCACATTGATCCTTGGTCAAAACGGATAAAAATTTTGTTTGAAAATTATTTTGCACCTAGAAAATGACTAAAAATGTGACCGAGGAGGATTTGGCTGTCATTTCACAACTATTTAGTGTATTTAATTTGCACCTAGAAAATGACTAAAAATGTGACCGAGGAGGATTTGACTGTCATTTCACAACTATTTAGTGTATTTTCGGCCGTCATAAAAAATTGCATTAAGAGCATAAAATATTGCATTAAGAGCATAAATTTCATATTTTATATAATATAGAGAAGTTTCCTCAAGAAAGTACATGAAACTTAAGACTCTTATATTTAAATCTTACTTGTAGTAACCATTAGTTAGTGCCTGGTGCCTGATGGCAACATGCTACATACGTATAACAATTATAGGTGTATAATGTATATAATCAATCAGAAAATTAGGGAGTCATCGACTAATATGAAAACGAATATACTCTTTTGGCTGTATAACGGTTACAACGGATACATTTCAAATCAATCACGCAGTGGTCCCAACATTTGAATACGATATTTTTTATATCTCCTCCTGATATAAATAATTGTATATATGAAAATTTCACAGGTAATTACTTTTATATTATGGTCGAAAATGTTAATTACTTTGTTATTGGCGCATTTAGAAAGCAGAAATCCGAATTGTTAATATAAAAAAACAACATACGATTTTCGTAAAAAACGAGACACGGTTTTGGGAAAAGTAGAGGAGCAACTGTTATATCTCCGCTCGGGTACTTTGATATCCGCCCGATGGAGGCGCTGAACCGCCTCGATTGCAAGTGCGAGCGAATTAAGGAAAGGTTTGAAACAGGTGAAATCAAACTCCCAGTTTAATGGTTATTACTTGACAATTTATTCTTAACCTTTTATCTTTGAGCAATGTCTGAACAGTTTAAATTTTCGACGGGAAGTGCGGGTACATTCTGGTGGTGGGCCTCGTACAGTCGATCTTCCACTACCACTTTCCACATTCATCCTTCCACATTCTTAATATTGTATTAAACTACAACCTCGGAGAAACAATGCTCCCTTTGAGTTTCCCAAGACACGTGTAGATCGATTTTTTGTAGGTCTCGAGTGACACAGGACAGGCCCTGGGTCACCCTAACTAACCTCAATTCTTACATCGACAAATATCTCCCTCCACCTCAATCTCCTCAAAATCCACGTTAAAATATCCCTTAATCTTGGAAAAATACCTACAAGTCTCAGAATATCGAACAAATTGTCATATTTCGAGGTTACAACGCCACACTTTTCGCCTACGGCCAAACTGGTAGTGGCAAGACATTTACAATGAGCACCAACTACTCTGGACAGACTTCCATGGGCATCATTCCAAGGGCCGTCAACGAAATATTTGATACTATCAAAAATAAAACAGAATGGATTGTCAAAATCACCGTGTCATTCATCGAGCTCTATAACGAACAATTGTACGAGCTTTTGGCAGAGAAACCTCGGAAAAATAGCGTTGTGGACATTCGGAAGGATTCAAACAAAGGAATTAAGATTCTAGGAGTCACCGAGGCCTCGGTAACACCTGCTCAACAGACTCTGCAGCTTCTGGAGCACGGTTCTATTAACCGGGTGACCGGAGCAATAGCAATGAATAACCAGAATAGCCGCAGTCACGCAATCTTCACGATATTGCCTTGCTTCTTGGCCGAAAACACCCTCTAAAGTGTTTTTTTTTTTTTTAATTTCTTGGCGGTTTTTAATGAGAAATAATTTTTTTCACTAAATTGAACGAAGTCAAAGTCAATACACCGCGACGACGATTTTCCTGTACTTTTTCCCCATCAAAACTCTTTCCATTGACGGTACATTATTACTAGTTTTTTTTATCAGCGCTAGGGTGCAGCTCCGGTGGATTAGTCGGGCTACGCCTAGCTTCTTGGCCTGCGTCAAATCGATTTATTTCATTTTTCGGGATTTTTTTTCACCGAAAAATGGTTGTTTTGATGGAATTTTTACCGAGTCAAAGTCAATACAATGTGAAAATCATTTCCTCCCGGATTTCATGATTTTTTTTTCATCATTTTCTCCCGTTATGACCGGTATTATTTTCTAATGACCGCGGTATTTCTATAAGCGCCAGTTTCGTCGCTTCGGTGGATTAGTCGGGCTACGCCTTGCTTCTTGGTCGTTAATACCCTTTTGAAGTCTTTTATTCCATTTTTTGACCTATTTTTACGTAAAATGACTTTTTTGCACTCGATCGTACGAAGTCAAAGTCAATAGGGCGTGATAACGATTTTTTTACAACATTCCTTTCTTTTTTGCACTTTTTCTCCGTTAAAACTTTCTCCATTGTTGGTATTTTATTACCGGCACTCTATTAGCGCTAGTTAAGTATCTTCGGTGGATTAGTCGGCCAAGCAGGCCGCCGCCAGGGTGTCGCTAAACACGAGGGGGGGGGGAGCTGGACATGGTAATATGCTCGGCTTACTCCCCCTTCGACACGCTTACTCCCCGCTCGACACGTATCGCGCGGAGAGCTTTTCTGAAATAAAGTTGAGTTCACGAGGCGGCCTTACTCTGCGATTTTTCGATGCACAACATGCAACAATTACATCCAGGCTGTCGTTAACAAATGGGCATGTAAGTGTGTATTCATTTCCAACTAAAATAGGGCTGTGTTTGGCGTAATAGTGTCTGAATTTTCTCTTTTAAAATTTTATTAGCTCCAAACAATTTCAATTTATTGATAAATAAATCAATAAAAAATTAGTTAATCATGGAAATAGTAGTATTTGTTAAGAATCGCGGCTGCACCTATTTATTAGAATGAAAAATGAAAAGCTTGAGATGCCAATTTTTTTTCTGAAATATTCGGCTTTTCATAGCGGTAAAAAAAAATAAAAATTTCCAAATGTTTTTTAACAATTATTTAATTCCTTTTCAATGAATAATAAATTTTCTTGGGTCAATAGACAGATTTTATATGAATTTTGGACAAGTGCACGCTGTGTCCACAATAGTCTCTGTAAGTCGGTGCTTAAACCCCTTTTCAGGCCCTTTTACATGATAATCTAGTGCTCAATGTGATTCTACTTTAGATTAAAATTTTTATGTTTATTATCAGATTTACAAATTGATTTATATTGAAAAAATATATAAATAAGACAATAAGAAAATTTCGCTTATAACTCACGACCTGTTCGATTCACGTAAAAAATGCTAGAGAGCGTTTTGAATGAAGCTGAATTTAGTCCGTCCGAGCGCTAGGGTTAGCGCCAGGGCCGAACTGTATTAGGGAGCCGTGGCTTCAGTTATTTAATGAACGTTATTTTGGCGATATATATACTTTTTTGTAACTATGGTCGCGTAAAAATTGCCAAAATAACGTTTACTAAATAACTGGAGCACCGGCATCCCAATACAATTTGGCCCTGGTGGGCTAGCTGTAGGACGGGCCACCTTTAGTTTTATCCGTTTCGATAGTTTATTGAATTCCGTTTATTGAATTCCGCATAATTTTTAGGGTACATTTTTTCGTACACCGACTGTCCTCTGACTAAGAATTTTTGCCAGGCGTTGACAATCTAATAAAACTTTCAAATAAAATTTTTTTAAAATTCCACCATCGTGGAAGATGTCCAACAGTGGTATAATTTCTAGATAATTTTTTTTTTCATTTGTTTACAATTGGTTTGCAGTTAATAAGAGCGAAATCGAAGGATGCATCCAGGCCCCTCTTGGTCGAGGAAATAGACAGTGCCGGCCCAAAACTATCGACGACACGCCAATCGTAAGACCTGCGAAAAAAGCGGCACATCGCAGTAATAAAGAAAATTGCAAAACCCCGGCAAAACAAATAGAAAAAAAGGAGGTTGCGCCGAATTCAACGAATGTGTCGCAATCAACGCCTCCGCTTCAATACAAACGAGCAGTATTGCGTATGAGAGTATGTTCTATTGTTCACACGATTCGAAAATTATTAGATTAGTTGGATATCTTAGTTATGTGGAACAAATTTTCTTATTTTCAGCGAGAGGTAAACGAAAATATCGATTCTCTGAACAACTGCAGAGAGCTTGATTATGAAGACCCCAGCATCATCGTTGTATGTATAAATGCTGTTTATCGTTCGTAGATTTTTATGTAGAATTCTAGCATGTGATATATGAACGTTATTTTTCTGTTTTGTAGCATAGCTCAGATGAAGTCGCCATTGAAAATTCTATGGGAAACTATAGCACGCCGGTGCGACACTCGAGCCCGGTAAACGAAAGAACGAGTGATTCAGTTGTCGGAAGAGACACGATAGAAGCAGTCGACACGCCAGTTAATAAGACGCAGGCAGACGAATCGGTATTCGAAAAAAATCAAATAATATCAAATAGTTTATATAAATTTCCTAAAGACGTTATTGTATTGTGTTCAAAAATTTATTTCAGATAAGTGAACTACCCAGTATTGATGAGGGAATACAAAAAAATAAAACAGACCTATATAGAAGCTATCGAGATTAATTCTCTAATGGTGAAAAATCAAACGTTAAAGGATCAAATTGAAAGACTGCAGGCAACAAATCTCCAACCGCAACCGGTAGTCAGATCTGAACGAGGAGATAAGTAGGGTAAATTGTATATCAATTGCTATTTGAATAATTTTTGGTGTTCAAGCTTCAAGAAGCACATAATTATATCATTTGAACATTATATTTTCGATTTATAATTTTTTTTAACAATTAAAATATAGCAATAACATAAAAATCTAAAGAAATGTCGCGTAAGTAAAAAAACACCAGTTAATGACCGGCTGGTGTTCCAGTTAATGACCACTCGACAAATATTATTAATAAACTGTACAAAGAAATAAGTTACAAGTTTTTAGGCATTAAAATTATTTAAACAAATCGATAATTAACCTAACGAGTCATTTTATAGGAATAATATAGAGTGAATTTCGTTTGTTTTGACTCAATCATAAACGAGTGTTTGAGGTTAGGTGAACTTGAGTCGGTCATCAACCGGTGAAACGCCGTTCGCAATGCACATGTTCCAGTTAATCAACGATTTCAGCTAGTACACGTACTTAATAATTAATTTCCGATTCTTACAACTATCCACTCATATGTACAATGATACACGCGTCTTCCGCACAAAATTTGCAATCAATTAGTATTTTTTTATTATATCTAAAAGAGCCGTATTTTTTTATTTTGTCAATTTAAGCGCCAGTGGTTATTAATTGGTACCTGGTCAGAAATTGGTATAGTTATCCTAGTAGGAAGTTTTTTAAGATTTTAATTTTTTTATTATACTATATTCATTTTTATTTTTTATCATTTTTGTATAGACTCGATATATTTTTTAGTAATTTTAATAATTACTTTCAATGATTATATGACAAATATTGCGAAAAAAACTATACAAAAATTGTTATTTTTCGTGAATAATGTCTGTATAATTTCAGTGAAAAATAAATTTTTTTAATATTTTAAGCTTAAAATAAATTAAATTTTAAAATACTTCTTAATTAAAATTGATTATTATCAAGTAATGAAAACGGAAAGTAATTTACACTGAGAAAATTAATGAAAACACAAATTTTCAATTTCAAGTGAAAACACGGGAGTTTACAGTTGTGTTCATTAAAAATCGATTAGACGACAACACAGAATTGAAGAATAAGTGAATCGTGATGTTGGCTTGCGATGGAGCAAGCTCTGAACTGAAGGGAAGGACGAGATGTTTGTCTTTAATTAAAATCAAGCGTTTGCAGCTCCAGCGAATTCTGATGTTATCGCTCATGCAGGAAGCGTGGCATGAGAGCGCGTGGGAGTGAGGGGGGGCAAGACAGTTGTGACAAAGCCGGAAAATGTAGGCACTTTGTCGAGTGGAGTTTCTTAATATTCAATTATCTAGCGATTTTAATTAGTTACTGGAGTAAAGCTACAAACCCGTGACTCGTGGTTACGATGTCTCTCGAGTTTTGAAGCCTCGAAGTGGCTCCTCTGCGTGACGTACCAACCACTTAGCACTGCGGGGAGGTAATAATTACCTCAGTTCACTCTATCACTATAGTTACACGCTCTTCACAGACTCCCGAAACTCCTAGAATTTGCGGCATACAAGAAAATGACAAATTAATGCGATTTACTGCACTACACAACGTCCGGATTAAAATATTCGCTCGTTTTCCACCCCTCTCTAAAATGTTACATTCAAGGCATAATCCCAAATAAAAGATATTTTAATCCGAGATATTTATAACCTTTAAACTAAATTATTACAGATTTGAAAAAATTAATCAAATATTTTTTATATTTTTTCTATTGGGAATTGAAAAATTCGTGTTGCTTCTTTTTTATACGAAAAAATATCATCTAGAAAACACTGTTCTTTCAGAAGAATGAATATACTTTAGAAAAAATTGTTGTTTTTCAATACATTTAACACTATTCTTCATATAAGTATTTTCCGGAAATTTGAGGTTTAGGGGTGTGCGATGATCTTTAAAACAACGCCATGGGGTTGGAAATTTTTCAAGAGGCTCTTTAGACTCTGATACAGCTATGAAAAAAATTCGATAGCGAAACAAAATATTTAACACTATATTTCATAATTATTTCCCATGAATTTGAGCTTTGGCAGCGTGCGATAGTCCTTAAAATGGCGCCAAGGGGTTGCAAGTTTTTTTTTGAGGTGAGACTATATCTCAGCATAGACGGGAAGATAAAAAACACATGGGAGTATTGAAAACGCGACATTATAACACCAGCAACGTTGCGCTGCAGAATCTTTCAACGTTTTTAGTCACCTATTGCGAAATTCGCCGCATTTTCAAGTTTCGTCAGCTGTTTCAATTAAATATTTCGGTTTTCTGCGTTGAAATTGAAAGAATAAAACTCAAATTAAAACCAAATTAAAAGATTATAACATTTATTTTTCCGATATGAAAATCAGAAATAGTTTTCAGCGCGGCGATTTCCTCAGAGCCTGGCAAATTTAGGATTAAATAAAAAAAAGTATATGTTATGGTGTTCAAGAAAATGTCGATGAAACAACAAACGCAACCTGAACCAATCGAACGTGAATGCTGTTAAGCGTCTGACAGACGGGAAAAACGACGAAAAAAGAAAAAAACTGAATAGCCATTGCATCAGCAGCCAGCGATTGCGAAGTTGAGCTAATTATCGGCCGAGCACCAAAAATCGTTAAAAGCCTTTATATATACACGACTCGTTAACAGTCTCGGAGCTGTGATTTCAATTACTGTCGACACCTGCAATTGTCCAGCCAACGCAGACTTTCTTTTACATCCCTGATGCGTACAGTTTCGCGTCGATCTATTGAATAAATGCCGATTGCAGTCGGCTCTAAAAAAATATTCATCAGCTCTATTGACGGTGGAAATATTGCGATAAAATCAAGTTTTTATTCAATTTCACTGTTTTTACTGTCAATTCGTTGTACGATTTGGAAAATGGTCTCCAAAAAACTTAGAAGCCCTGGGGCAACGCAGGAACAGGGGGTACTACGGGCGGGGAAAAAATACTGAAAATGTCGCTTTTTCACCCACGATTTCACCATTTTGATCATTTTTTGATGTCCCCTCGCGCAAAAACTCTCCCTTTTTGACTACTCTTTCTCCAGCGCTAGTTCCGCAGCTTCGGTGGATTAGTCGGGCTACGCCTAGCTTCTTGGCCTGCCTAGAATTTATTGATTCCATTTTTCGGGTTGTATTCATCGCAAAATGATCATTTTTGATGTCAATTGCACCGAGTCAAAGTCAATATGATGCAAAAATCATTTCTTTCGGGATTTGATTATTTTTTTGTCGTTTCAGTTCATTTCTGCTGCCCCTTTCTTCATGATTCTTCGTATTTTTATGAGCGCTGGCTGCGCATCTTCGGTGGAGTAGTCGGCGAATTAGTACGCGAAATATCCGCGAAATAGAAGTTTCCATTCAATTAGCCGTAAAACAATTCTTTAAAGAAACAAACAATCGAAAACCCTGATTTTTTATCGAAATCTTAAAATTTAAAAGACAGATTTCGTACACTGATGCTACAAAATACTTTCTACAAATGATGATAACCCTCAATTTGTCACAAATAATACAGTAAGATCCATTCAGACACGCTTTTAATTAATTAAACAGACACTCTGTCGGTAACAACGCGTCTGCAGCTGCAAGCATGCATTCGCAAACTACTTTTTTTCCATGGAGTTTCTCGCGCGTCTCACCACACTCTGAACAGCGTTTACAAGGACGTGAAAACAACGCTGGAAGACGTGGTGGAGGGAGAATGCGGTTTCCGCCAATTGTTTATTCTCGTATATAGTCTCGCCCTGAAGTAGTCTGGTCGTCCCTTAGCGTGCTGAGGCTGGTAAAAGAGTGAGGACGGAGCTTTGTTGGGGGGAAATGCGAAGTTAATTGAATTAGTGAGAACGGTTGTGAAGGTATCAAGCGGGAAAAGTACCGGGAAATGTCCGATTGTGTTTTCCTTGGCTGCAAACAGGAATATAAAGTGTTGTGAGGCGGGTGAAAGCATTGAAAAAGGGGAAGAAGAGATTGTCGGACGATTAATACGACGATTATGAATAGGCTGATGCTTATATATACAGCTTGACGACAAATTTCAATGAAGCTCTGCTTATGAAATACCAAAGAAAATGATATAATGGATTTTGTGCTTGAAAATGTGCTTTTTCCATCGAATTTTCGCGTTCAGATGGAAAAACTAATTGCAAAATTATTGAATGAGTTGTAATAAAAGCTCACTCTTCTCTCGCTTCATCGCGAATATACGCTAAAGACAAGAGTTTACTCGACTCTATATTTATACAAGTGTTCGCTGACGATGAAAGATCTCATTTGCTCTCGCTCGTCGGGTTTGGATATGTGAATATAGAGGAAAATAGGGCGCGGGGATGTACGACGACTTGAGATAAGAGTCGTGCTATGAGAAATACTCGTGGGCTAAAATGCGAACGGAATGAAATTAACGCCTTCGTATAGCTTGGCTCAAGGAAAGACGACACTGCGCATCTCTGAAGCATATATTGAATACCGACTTAAGATATTTTAAGCAGAAAATTAAATATTTTCATCATTTTGAAGAAAAAAAATTCTTTAAGATGTTTATTTTAATATATTACTGTCATTTTATGAAAAAAAAATTTCTTACCGACCGTTGGTAATGAATTTATTGGTTTTTTATTGTTTTAGTTTAAATCAGTTGATTTTATCTCTAATTTATTAAATAAAAACAGAAAATGTGGTAATACTGTAAAAATTTACTCGGTCGGTAACAAATCTATAATTTTTTTTCTTATTTTTTTGTTCCAAACAATAGAAGAAGTGTTTAAATATCGAAATATGTGTAAATTGAAAAATTACTTTTAATGTCGGTAAGAAATCTTTAATTAAAAATCATTTTTTAGTTTATTTTTTCAAGTATACTTTGTTTAATTAGTGTAAGACTCGATTTAGATGTAGAAAAATTGAATGATTAATTAGAAATAATTGAAATTTTATTTTTAATTAAAATTAAAAATTTTTTTTTTCGATAATGTCTAAATTACTGATTTTAGTAATGTAACACGAAAATTGTATAACACCATCTAATTTGCGTCGACGTCTGATATTTGAAGCGCTCTACGTTACTAAGCGGTTCAGTTTAGTGAGCAAACTGACGGCAAATTAGATTATTCATCTCCGGAATGTCTCTTGAACTTCTCGCAGTTATATATTTACGTGAAGAGATGCGGTAAAATTGTATGAGATTTTTTTTTAACTCTCAGAAATCATAAAATTGCATAAAATAAAATATAATCCGTTTAATTATACGTCAATTAAAAGTAAAAAATGAGAAAAAACATTATGAAATATTTTTTGTTATTCAATTTTATTCGAGTAAAATTTAAAAAATCGAAAGATAAATTGAAAGCAATTTAATATGCTAATCGAGGCTATTTAGTGGGCTGTCTCTTGAGTAAACTAACTTGAGTTACAGAGAGGCAAGAAGGTCGATTACCCTGGCGCTTATCCTCAGGCGATTTGTCGCGCAGAATGAACCTCGACCGTTAATCGCCTTGAGTGGAAACCAAGTGTCCATCAGTCTCACGTCGCGATAGGCTTGCGCTATCTCCTGCACTTAGTCCAGGTACTTTTTCTCACTTTCAAGGTCTACGGAAATACTTACTTCATTTTCCTCCTTTTACATCGTCGCTGTCTAGGCGCGCAAAACGTGATTTTAGTCCCGTGCAAACTTGATTACCTACGATTTTCTACTTTACTCTCTTGCTTATCGTTTTTTCCCATCCCACGCTCTGCTGGTAATGCAGTTCATCTTTTTTTATCGCTGCATCTAACGAATTTTTCTTTGCTGATTTAAAAATAAATTAGTCGATTTCTGTATTGGCGATAAAAAATCTTTCAATTTATTAATTAACTAGCATTTTCACGCCCGCTTCGCTGCAGGGTTATAGTTGGATATCTTAGAATGTTTTTTTTTGTGGCTGATAGTTCTAAGCCACACCAGGGGGTTACTGATTTTTTTGGTGTTTTTTAAACTCGAAAGTAACATTTAGAAAAATATCGCGAAGTAAGACATTTGAAACTATATTACATTACTATTTCTCATGAATTTGAGGTTTAAAGGCTGCCCGATGGTCTTTAAAACGACGCCAGGGGGTCGCTGATTTTTTCGGTTATTTGTCAGACTCTAAAATAGCTGTAGAAAAAATATTATCACTGTGCAAAACATTTAACAATATGTTACTTAATTATTTCCCATGATTTTGGAGTTGAGAGGGTGGTCGATGGTCTTCAAAACAGCTCTAGGGGGTTGTAAATTTTTTTTTCGATTGACTCATCCCTCCTGAGAAGGGTAGTTTCTGTAGATTCCATAGGTTTTCGTTTTTTTTTTTTTTTGCCGGATAACTCGGCAACTGCGCGAGACAACGGAAAATGCAGATAATCGAAAATCAAATTCTCTACCTAAAATATACGAATATGAAAAAATTTTTAACTTTACTCCTTTTACTGTAGAAAAAATATTATCACTGTGCAAAACATTTAACAATATGTTACTTAATTATTTCCCATGATTTTGGAGTTGAGAGGGTGGTCGATGGTCTTCAAAACAGCTCTAGGGGGTTGTAAATTTTTTTTTCGATTGACTCATCCCTCCTGAGAAGGGTAGTTTCTGTAGATTCCATAGGTTTTCGTTTTTTTTTTTTTTTGCCGGATAACTCGGCAACTGCGCGAGACAACGGAAAATGCAGATAATCGAAAATCAAATTCTCTACCTAAAATATACGAATATGAAAAAATTTTTAACTTTACTCCTTTTTTTCAGATATTTTAAAAAGTTGAATTTTTATGAAAATGGCTAAACCTCATAAATTATGATAAATAAAAAATTTTTTTCAGAATAATTTATTTCAATCGTTTATTTTAACTTTCGTCGCATAATCTGACTTAAAAATCTGTTTCAAAATTTTTAAAGATGCCCAAAGGGTACGTACGCCATTAAAAACTCATTATTTGAATACGTTATTTTTTTTAATTCCACTCCTCCGCAATCCGCTTTGTGAGTGGAATTTTTCAAAATCCGTTCTTAGTGGATATTAATAATAGAGTGAATAGAGTGTACCTACGAAATTTCAAGTCAATCGGATAATACTTTCGGAGATTTCGCTGATAAGTCATACAATGAGTGCCATTTCGCTTATATATACGTAGATAAATAATATCCAACTAATTTAAAAACTTTCTAGGCACAAAAATTTTTTTGCTAAAAAATTTCATCAATAGATCAAAATAATTTTTCAAAGAAAACTGAAAATGTCATTTTTTCGTCGAATTCAAACATTTTTATTTTAATACATATTGCACTTTCTATAAGTTAAAAAATACAGTTTTTTGACTGTTTTTTTTCCTGTCAGTAGTGCAGTATGCGATTTTTTAAAAATTCGTTTATGAGAAAAATTTTTTTTCTATTTGATTTCTTTTGGATTTATTTTTTTCATGATTTTTCCTTGAAGCAATAACCGTCGCTCATAGTTCCTTAATTAGGAATTCATCAGCAATCACGCGGCAAGCTTCGTTCTCCATCGACGATAGCTTCGGCGAGGAATTTTTTTATTGAAACTCACGCACAGCTACGTTTTTCGCCAGATTCCCCATCCAACCAAGCTACATCTATCGCGCAAACTCTCTCGGTGGCATTTTCGCACGGTATGAGAATGACAACGGCTGTGTGAAAGCGTTGCTTCAATTTTTTGTTCCCATTTTTTTCGAGCCCAGCAAACTACTCAATATTTATTAACTCGCCCGTATGCCAACGGGGAAATGAAAATAAAATATATATGATAAAATTATCAGTGTACAAGCACAGCTGAAAGCCGCTGGGAAATAAAGATAATAATAATAGTAATACGATCCGCTATAGAGGTGAAAAAAGTGTTTTAATTATTATTTTTTAATTTAAATTTTGTTTTTTTTTTCGTATTCTCGTTTCACTGGAATCATACCGAAGTCTCGCGAGTAATAGCATTGTAATTAAATCGATTATTACGTATCATTGCGCTTCACTGCTTTTTTAATTGACTAACGATTTATATTAATTAAAACGATCGCGTAATTATTGGACATGATAAATCACGTGAATCAATTATATTTTTTTAATATTTCACAGTATATAATTCGATTGAAATGTCTGAATTCAATTACATAAAATTCTGCAGTATCTGCAGTCGGTAATGAAACTATTTTTTTGGGTATTTTTGTATTTTCTGATTTTGTTCCGAGTTCTTTCCAAGTTCTTCATGAAAAAATTGGAAAATTTTCGGCCGAGCTAAAGGGACTTGGAAAATTTCTGGCTGAGCTGCTACCGGGACGGATTTAGAATAAATGCCACAAACCACGCAATATTTCTATTAAACTTTAAATTTATAAATAATATAATTACGTATAATAAAAGTTACATTCAATACATTTACTTGATCTAAATAATTATTTCGTTTTCTAATTATGCTCAACGAATCGCATTTATCGCAAGATAATTATCAAGATTATTTTCGTTCATAAATATAAAAAATGAAAATAATAATAAGTTGGCACGTTTATCAATATAAATAAAATCACAGAGAAAGTCCATTTATAATTGCAATTACTCAGTTGAAATGTAAAATAACAAAATGTAATAATTTACAGTTGAAAAAAATTAATTAATTTGTATTACGACAATAATAGTGGATCTAGACTTTAGTCTCTCTATTTATTAGAGACTGCAGTCTCAACAATGAATTGTCTCTATGTATGAGAGACGATACGCGTGAGACATCGTAATGTAGACAAGAGACTCTAAGCAAGAGCCTACAGTCGTCAGATTTTAAACAGTTTCACTCAGTGCCCAAAAGAAAGCCTGTTTAGTGGATAAAAATTTCAGTGATTTGAGTCGCTCAATTTCAGTCTATAAAAGCTCGAATTTCATCCATACCTGAAATCTCTGAGAAGCCCATAAATTGATGATAATTGATAAACTTTGAAAATTTATTTTTGTTATGGTAAAAAATCCGTAAAAAATTTCATTTCTATGAATATTTTCTCTTTGTCGTCTATCGCGTTGTCGCGTGAAAAACTCACTACATATTTTTTTGTATTTTCAATGTCGATTGCAATAAAAAATCGATTTACGGATTTTCCTTTCAAGTTTCGTTAAAAGTTGTTTAAACTCGACGAAGTGAATTTTTCATGGATTAATAACTGGCTATATATCGATGAAAATATCTGGCCAAACTGGTATTGCGCAGATATTCGTGAATTTAGCCTTCTCCACAGTGAAATATTCGTTTGCAAGGTTGATTCGCTTTAGTGTCCATCACAGCATATCAATTATCGAGCGCTCGAGTGCTTGGCGAAAACGATTCCACTGCTAACTGCTCTCGTTTGCCCGGGGAAATTGATATACGGAACGAGCAATGAGTCTGACACATGTAGCACACACAGAATCCTCAACGAGGGCCCCTCAGTGCCCCCTTTGTAACGTGATTGCAGTGCTGAAGCACCAATGATATTCAGATTTGCCTTGTTACCGCTAGAACGCGCACCACTAACTGTCGAAATTGTCCGTGCACGAGACTAAAAAATAAATTAAACTTGAAAAAGTCATTTTTCCACGCGGAATAATTCAAATGGCGCATGCAGTTACAGGTGTAACAATGTGAATGGCTGCGATAAGTTCAACTAACCCAACCACGACCACGTATACGTCTGCATAATATCTGTTTAATGCAAATCACATTTGAGAGTTTCTCGTCCCGTGATGGCATAAGCTAGTGCTCTCACTCTCCTCGGCTCTCCTGGTCCTCATACATCTCCCTGAAAACCACTATGACCTCGTCGAATAGAGGGTAACAAAAAAAAATCACGAAAAAATTAAAATTTCTTAAATAAACCATTTGCACTACTTTTCTACTAATACTTTTCACTCATTAAAAATATCTGTAAAATTTACTATCAAAAAGAATGAGTGAAAAAATTTTTTTTCCTCGATTTTCGAAAATTATTTGAAAAACTGATGATTTAATTAATTTTTTTTTTTTTGTAATCAAAATTAATAAATAAAACTTTAATTATAGTGGATAATTTTTTAATTCAGTAAAAATCATATAGCAAAGTAAAAGTAAAGGATTTTTTTTATTGAATGGATTTTTTGTTTATTTGTAATTGATTATAAAAATAAGAGAATAAATAGAATTGTTTGTGAAATGGGGGGGTTTATTTATTTTTTTTTAAATATTATTTGAAGATTAGAGTGAGTTGACAGACAGAGAAATGAAATGAAACAACAACAAACAAACGAGAAGTCGTTTTACTTTGAGTTTTTCGAAGTTTTCTGAAGAAAAAGCACGTTGAAACACAAAAAAGTATAAAAAAGTAGATACTTACGAGCAGAACAGCTTATACGATGGGTAATATTTATTATTTATCCCATTTCGCCTTATTTTCCAAAAGCCGAATGAATAACTAATGACGTCGAGAAAACAGCCTAGCTATAGTGCCGTGACTATAACTCAAATCCACCTCCATCTCGCGCCCTCCAAACACTTACTTAAACCCTCTAATGCACTCTCAAAAAATAATATACGGTAAAAAAAAAAAAGAAAATACAATAAAAATAGAATATTTAATTGATTATATTATTTTAATAAATGAAAATTAACTGTTTCAACTTTTAAAATAAATAAAAAAATATTAACAATCCAATTAAAAAAATTAGAAATATGACATTAATATTAGTTAATACACTGCAAAAAATTTTTATTGCAATAAAATAAATTTTTAATAAATAAAACGTTATTTGAAAGCAATAGAAAGCAATTGTTATCAAGTTTAAAATAACACTTGCAATTACCATTGTAAATAATTATTTGTTTCACAAAAAAATAATAATAATGCAAATATCTAATTATAAAAAAAATTTTACAATTTTTTATAATTTTCGAAATTTGTAAATTTCATAACAATTAAATAAATCATTAACAAATATTAAACGATTTAATTTCAATGCCTAATTGTCACACACACAGACACACAATTTAATATCTATTAACCTCAAATTATACTTTTATTTATTTTAGAATTTTAATTGATTTTTAAAAATTGGTATTTCAGTACAACTCCGAAGGACAGTTTGATCCCAACTAAATCTCAACTCTCACTATGCTGACTCTATCATCATCAGAGAAATAGAATATGTGTTTATTGCGCATGCAATCTTTTATAAGATATCAGACGTTCCGCGAAATCTGGGAAATATTTAATAAGCAACGATAACTGCAGTGATCACCAGATTTCTTCTTTTTAAACTTCGTAGGATAGAGAAGACTGGACTTAATTGAAAGACTAAAATCATTAGAATTTATTTTGTTAAAAGTATGAATTATTAAGCCAGCAATTTTGATCCATTAGTTTTCAACACTATATCCTCCTATGAAAGTTCTCATTCTTGTGTTATTCTTTACATGAATATTTATCAAAATTTAATATATTATTATTGTCTGATTTTTAAACGCCACTATTTCAACCGGCACTGTGTTTCAGCGGCGTCCAGTCTCTCCATGCGAAAGTTAATTATATTTCATGTTTTATATATAGGTCAACTTCTTCAATACACATGTGTGTCCACCGTATTTGCTATCTGTCTTGGAAATATGATATACCATCGGCGAGAGTCTTATTATGCTGAATTGTTGTTTTTTCGATGGATAATTTTTCCATATAGACTTCCAGTGATTTTTATAACCATTTTTCCAATAAAATTCTTGTTCCTTATTTAATTGCATCAAGTGTCGATCGAGCTAGGTCACCCACGAGATGATGGACTTTGTTGGGTTGAAGTTATCCTATAGTGACAAACTGACGATGGTGTTTGGTTGAATCATATATATAGGTTTAGTGGCTGATGGTGATCGTAAAGACATTCTGATGATTTATTCCTTATTTAGTCTCTTAGGATTTTTTTCTTGAATAGAATGAACGTTTTGGTTGACGTAATTTCACTTTTAAAACATACTTATATCTGCGGCGACGGCGGCGAATAAGACGACGATGTTCCCGAAAGCGTACATGTTCGTAGTACTGCGCGCACGCAACAAATAAACCAAGAGTATACATACAAGTAACTAAAGTGAGAAAAATTTTTATTAGAGCACAACTAGTTTTAAAAAAATGAAATATCTTTTTTAATAAACAGTAACATCGTTTTAGACGATACAAATTTTTTGAATTGAAGAAAAAATCAATAATCAACATTATAAATCGATTTTTTTACATTACGCATTAATTAATTATTTTAATTAATATCTCAATTTCACTGAAATTTTAATGAAAAAATTTTTTTAATATTCAATATAACTTTTATATTCACCATTTTTACATTCACAATTTTTGTATAATAAAAAAAAAAAAACAACTGACAGAAAATATATTTTTCTTTTTAAATAAATTTTCAAAAGTATTTCAATGCAATTTTAGGTAAATTGTATGTTTGGAAATTTAAACAACAGTGTGTTTAGAGTCCGACGAATAAATCAAGACTAAGAATTTCTTTATGAAAATGGGTTTATGAAACCTCATTGTTTTGAACTGTCCACGTGATATATATAAAATAAAAGATATAACGATGAGAAATGTATAATATGTGTGCAATCTCTGTAACACTATATATATCAGACATTCCATGAAATGAAATCACTTTCATGATGAAATAAAAACTACTGCTATCAGCGTATTTAAATTTTTTGCCAGCTCGTATAATTATTTAAATATACATTCTGAGTATTTTCAATAAACAAATATATTTTAGAATTTTAATATTGATAGTAGCAAAATTATATTATTATAAATTTAGAAAAAAATTTAATTAAAACAATAGTTTAATGCTCTATCATTTTTCCTGTCAACCCGAGACAAAAAAATTCGGGCTTTCATAGACTGAAATTGAGTGACACGTCTGGCACTGAGCGAAACTGTTTAAAATCTGATGACTGTATGGCTCTTGCTTAGAGTCTCTCGTCTGCATTACGACGTCTCGCGCGTATCGTCTCTCATAAATATAGAGACAATTCATCGTTGAGACTGCAATCTCTAATAAATAGAGAGACTAAAGTCTAGATCCACTATTATTGTCGTAATACAGATTAATTAATTTTTTTCAACTGTAAATTATTACATTTTGTTATTTTACATTTCAACTGAGTAATTGCAATTGTAAATGGACTTTCTCTGTGATTTTATTTATATTGATAAACGTGCCAACTTATTATTATTTTCATTTTTTATATTTATGAACGAAAATAATCTTGATAATTATGTTGCGATAAATGCGATTCGTTGAGCACAATTAGAAAACGAAATAATTATTTAGATCAAGTAAATGTATTGAATGTAACTTTTATTATACGTAATTATATTATTTATAAATTTAAAGTTTAATAGAAATATTGCGTGGTTTGAGGCATTTATTCTAAATCCGTCCCGGTAGCAGCTCAGCCAGAAATTTTCCAAGTCCCTTTAGCTCGGCCGAAAATTTTCCAAGTTCTTCATGAAGAACTTGGAAAAATTTTGGTACGACAACCTGAGAAAGTTGGAGTCTCCAAGCTCTCATTGGCATACTGTCGTCTCTGAGCGTGTGCAACGTTCGAATCGGAAAAACAACACGAGACTCGAGTCTTCAAGAAGTGCGATTCGCGAGAAGTGCGCGAGAACATACTGTCGTCTCTGAGCGTGTGCAACGTTCGAATCGGAAAAACAACACGAGACTCGAGTCTTCAAGAAGTGCGATTCGCGAGAAGTGCGCGAGAATTAAGAGTCTAAAGTCGTTCAGAAAAAAATTCAAAAGACTAATCGCGACGGTTCAAACACTCGAGTTTTATTAGTGGCTCTATGGAAAGATTGTGAACGCCATAGAGAGAATTCAGAAAAAAATTCAAAAGACTAATCGCGACGGTTCAAACACTCGAGTTTTATTAGTGGCTCTATGGAAAGATTGTGAACGCCATAGAGAGATTAATGATTAAAAATGCCTGAATGTTTTCGTTCTGAAAATTTAAACAGAATATTTTTTAAAAATTCAATACCGCCAAGAAAAAGTGTCAAACAAAATAAAATAGGATAATTAAATTTAAACAAAAAAAGATCTCTATAATTTCGGTTTTAATACATTGCCATCAATCGAGTTTTTAAGGATGAGCCGAGTCTAACTTTAAAGGTGATGAGAGATTGAGTTAAACTCAAAGTACACTCTCCAGCTAACCATCAATTAGTCATGTAATCTAGATACAAATTCATTAACCCATCTATTGGACTACCATTTTGCAATCTGCCTTCTATCGTCGAGTGTCTGACCACGACGGCTGTATCTACTGCCGTTGAGTGCTATCCCCTCTCATTTCTGTCCTATCTGTGTCTCCTTGACGTGACTTTGCGTTTATTACTGCCTCAAAACCTAAAAATCATTGGAAAAAACCATCCTAGACATATAAAATAATTTTATTTATTATAATTTTCGTTTGTGCAAGCGTCGGAAATAAAAATATTAATTTTTCATGATCGAAAAAAAATGATTTCAAACGCTTTTATGTGATTGAAAAAATTCGATATGTTTTTTTCAAGTCCAAGAGAGCTAGGAATAAA
Organism: Macrocentrus cingulum; assembly: GCA_002156465.1. NCBI lineage: Eukaryota > Metazoa > Arthropoda > Insecta > Hymenoptera > Braconidae > Macrocentrus > Macrocentrus cingulum. The sequence continues at coordinate 23,675 of MVJL01007598.1, forward strand.
TAATCAAACGTGTAGTTGCTGACTAAGCTGAATAGAACGATAGGAAGCATCATCAATTTTCCTAGCAAACACGCGTCGGAGGTGGCGAGTTAGCCAAATTGCAGTAGTTCGTCGACTAGGGAGATCCGGCTGGACGATAACGCAAACCACTATGGTTTATGGCCTCCTGGACATTTGTCCGGTGCCTCGGGCTGGCTGCGTGCTTCATCTATACCTCTCAAGCCTCACAACTGTCTGCTGAATTATCGAGTTAGCGACCCTCTCTGTCGGATAGTTTGCCTGGAACCCGCGCTCGGAGTGTATTACGCGGGATAATAAATTGATTAGTGCATTCGTCATCTTGCTGACATGAAGACACACCGGGTAAATTTGCCAGCGGTGGAGCCTCTCTGGCTGTCACTCTGTCTTTTCAACTGTCATGCCCTCGCATGATGAACTTGTGCATCTGCAAAATTCACATTTCATGCTGTGAAAATTTTGTATTTGGTCTTGCGAATTAATTTCATGGTTTATTACCATTTTTTTTTTTTTTTTGTGTTTTAATGAATCGAAAAATTTGTCATAAAAGTTGAGGGAAAAATTGAAAATGATAAAATTAGTTGGTTATCGTTTATTAAAGCGTATATTTGAAATTTTGACGGAAAAGCAATTTTTTTTCAGTTAAAATCGCTTTTCAATCAACAAAGCGCAAGAAAAAATTTTTTTTTCATTTAACTAAGATATCCAACTAACTTTAAAAATTGATGTTTTTTTGAATTTTCAAAAACGCTTATAAATTTTTAGCATTTTTTGCTGTTTGAAAATTAAGGAAAAATGCGAAAAATGGTGAGATTTTGCAATTAAATACATTCGATATTATTTTAAAAAAAATTTTTTGTTGAAGAAATAGAGAAAAAAATTTTTTTTTTCAATAGATTCTGTTAATTTTTTTTTTGCTTTTTTTAGTAGATTTCTAAGAAATCTAACTAATGCAGCCATCCTCATGGCGCGACTTTTGAAAAATTTTGGTATTTTCTGACTCAGCTCGTCGAAATTATTAGTTTAGAAATGGCAGCAAATTAAAATTTTCAAAAAATAAAAAAAATCCGATTTTTGATGATTTCGTCTAAGATAACTTTTGAATGCAATAACTTATGAAATACTCGTTGAGTTCATTTGAAAGCTGATTATAAATAATCTCGAATTTTTATGTTAATATGTTTTGCTAGTCTAGAATACTTAATCATATCCAACTAAATGATTCAATAAAATTTCGCGTTTGCATTCGTTTTTAAAAACGAGATTTCCAAAAAAAATCTGCTTCCATTTCGGCTGCCGAATGGCATTTTTTTCATTACACTCAAAGCCTTTTTACGTCTCATAAGATATAAAAAAAATTATCTATTAAAAAAAATCAATAAAAAAACCCAATTTTTTTTTTGAGCAGATTTTCCTATTATTGTTACATTGAGATGGAAAATTTTGTTGAGTCACAAATTCTGTTGTTCAAATATTTTGAGTAACTTGAGTACAAAAATTGTTATAATTATTTTTTTTTTGTTTCTTGAAAAAATGATTTTTACATTGAAAAACTGTATTCAACTAAAAGGAAGATTTATGTAACATAGTTTGTATGAAGACCAAATGAACATTTATTCTTTTTTCAGGTTGACCTGTTTGGGACTCCTGGGAATTCCCGAGCTCATTCACACAGCCTCTCTGCCATCAACCCTCTGTGTGCACTATCAGAGTTGTTGATGTAGGCATTCTCGTTCTTCTCGCTCCCTCAGCTCCACGTAGCCTTGCTCACAGTGCCAGACAGAGCAAACACACGGTCGTGGTGGGTCCACCGAAAGTAAATGAAAAATCAATTCAACGATTTAGCTGAAGTGCTGTCGCTTGACACGCCGTCTGAAATGAATTTTGTCGCGGAGTAATAGAAAATAGAAGTAGAATGCAATTTTAGACCATCAAAAAAAAATTCAACCCCCAATAGAAAAAAATTCACTTCATCTAAAAAAAAAAAATTCATTTTCAACGTCACTCAGAGTGTTAATTAAATTTTTTTTTTAATTGACGGCGGTTGACTTTCGCATTGCAATATAGAGGGTAGAAAGTGTAGAATGAAATTTTTTCAAAAAATATTTTTCCATCCCTTAAATTTTTTTTTTAGGTTTTTTTTTAGTTGGAAAAAAAAATTTTTTTTTTTGAAGATTTATTAGAGGTGATTTTTTAAGGGTAGTTTTTTTGTTTTATGTCGTGTTTCGGGGTCTACGGATGGTTGTTTCTGAGACGCGACTTGGTTTCGCTGCGAAGCGAACACCGGCGTCTCAGCGTCCATGGAGAAAGAACTTTCCGCGGAAGTAAAGTCATTCCGTCGGTGCAATCTAAGTTAAGTGACTTCCGAGGGAGGCTCGCGCGAGCTCACTAAAACTCAGTCTTTGCGATTTCGACCCGGGAGTTTACCCGTTATTCTGTACGACACTCTTAGACGAACAAATCCTCGGAAATTGAGACTTGAATATGCCACGAATCGTTGCGCAATTAATTTCTAAAAATTCCTCGACTAATTTCTCATAAATTAATCCAATTTTTTTCTACATTATATACACTCAATGCAAGATATATATTTGATATACAATTTGAAAAATATCGAATTTATAAAAAAATTCTCTACCATAAAAAAAAAACAAACAAACAAATTTCTGTCTATAAAATTAAATTTTCGCCAGAAAAAAAAAATTTTGTTTAAAACATTTTTTAAACATTAAAAAAATAATAAAAAGTAATTTTTAAACAAAAAACAAACATTTTTTTAGGCACATAATTTTTTTATAAATTTAAAAAATTTTATTATTATTATAAATAAATGATTGAAAATTTTTAATAAATGTAAAACAACCATTTTTAACATTTAAAACTACCAAAATAATCTGATAGACATTGTAATAATTTATGAAATAAGATTTTCATGTTTGAAAAAAATAATTAAAGCTGCAAAAAAAAAACTTTTAATTTCCGGTCGACACAAAAATTTTATCAGAAAATTATTTTCTTTTATGAAAAGTGACAGATAAATGGATTTTACATGATATGCGACAGAATAGTCGTATATGAAATTGACGAAAATACAAGCGATCGAGATTTTGAAGCTTCTAGATGTGAAAACGTGAGGAGACGATGAAGAAATATTATCAAAGTCGCAATCTCTGTGACACTTTGAACGAGTCTGAACAGGAACTAAAAAAAATTCTGCAGTGCTTCGACACTCGTGGGACAGGCACACTTGTATATATGGACTTATGATGTGGTCCAGCGAAAAACTTTTCTCTCTCGTTTCAAATTTCATCCTCACAGTGCCATCAGCATTAGAGCTTTCGCTTTGTCCCATCCAATCTGGAAATTGAGTGGCTTTCTCCTCTTTAATATAACTTCGACGAGACCTTCTAACGCAAAATACATCTCTCTATGTATCTTTCCTTCGTTAAATATCGTATTTCAAAAAATATTTTAAAAATATCACAAGAAAAAATTCGAAAAAAAAAAAATTAAAAACATTCTCTCTCATTTTTTAATACGAATTTTATCAGAAAAAAAAAAATTTACTAATATTTCTTTTTTAATTAAAATCATTTCAAATTATCACACCTTAAATAATATAATTGAAAAAAAATTTTTCAAAATTTTTCAACTATTATAACTCTGATGATAAAACAGATTTTATAACAAAAAATTATTTTTTATCATCTAATCATTGAAATATTGTTCTAGAGTGGGACAAATAAGGTGAAAATATTTTTTTTCAAAATTTGTAGTTTTCACATCTGGTCGGTAAAACAGTTTTAATTTGAAAAAAAAAAATTTTATTACTTGCTTGTAAGACAGATTTAACGCCAGAAAAATTATTTTTCATCTTTTTCCCATGGAAATATTAAGTGACTAGTGATGTGAGTAAAATTTTTGACCCGTCAATGACCCAAAAAAAAACGACTATTTTTATTTTTCAAGCCTCGTATGAAAAAAAAAACATGGTTTATCATATTCTAAAAACCCTCTAAAAAAATTGGACCGATACAACGATTTTTAGAGGTCGCTCACGAATTTTGAAATTTCCAAAAAAAAAAATCGAAAAGTGATTGTAGAAAATTTTTTTCTTCTCGTCTACACTATAGCAAATTTTTTTACATGTAATTTAAATAAATTCTACAAAGTTTCAGTTCAAAATATTAATTTTAGGGGTCACCTATGAATTTTAAAAGTTTTCAGCTGCATTGAAATTCGATGTTCTCGAACGACCTCTTCATAATAATATTGAAACCTTTTTTTTTCTGTGACGTAGAATACCTCACTAAATAAAGAAAATAAACACACGCAACGTTTTAATGTTGATAGTCACAAAAGGTGGTGCAAAATGAGCAGAAAAATTTTGTTTAAAATCACATTTTGACCATTTTTGCAGGTTTAAAAAGTCATGCACGACCTTTACAAGTGCCTGTATCGGGCTGAATTTTTCAGCGAGCTTTTGAAACATGATAAACTATGATTTTTTGATAAGAGGCACAGAAAACAAAAATAAGTCGTTTGTTTTCAGCCACTCTAATATACATATAGTATGCAAAAAATTTTTGCAATCAAAAAGTTGACCTGTCATTTCACATCTAAATAAATTTTATGCTGTCGTTGTTAAGTTATTTTTTTTGTCCAAAAAATTGAAAAAAATTGACGTGTCATTCCACATCTAGATAAAGGTTATGTTAAAAAATTTTTAATTTACTTAGTTATTTTTTTTTTACCACAAAAACTGACCGAAAAAAAATTTACGATCATTTTTTACCTATTAGAAATGTCACAAAAATCAGATTTGACGTCAATTTAACTGTGACTTGACCAAAAACGAAAATGACAGTCATTTTACGTCACTTTACGTCACGGCTGAAGAATTTTTCAAAATGCATGCTATTACTTAGACGGTAAAACAGATTTAACGAAAGAAATCACGTATTTAAGGTGTAATAATAGAATTAATGTAATAAATCTCGGTGCGGATATATTTGGAACTGTTCCAAGTTCGCAATGATGGCTATATAAGACATTCATTTCATACACGGCTCGTTTAATATTCCATTACTCAAGCAAATGAAATTCGCGTGCAGTAATATGCTTCTTATAGTGTGTGTTTGTGTATTAGGAGATGAGAGATGAGTTTTAAGGGTGTGTCGTATGCCACGTGCTGTTTCAATAACAATATTTTGTTTTTATTTAATGAATAGCCCTCTCGCTGCTGAACTCTCAAGTCATTCATAACCTATATCTGTATATATGCGGTTGCGACTATGAATCATGGCCTCGTAAAGTGATATACACACTTGCGGCCGTATGTGTGCTCCACTTATACCCTTGTTCCCCACATAATGCTGTATATCGTGAAGTACTGTTGCTGGGAAAACGCGCTCGCGTTCAAAATCATTGAAATATCAGCTGAGCTATATATTCACTTTAAAACACTTGAAAACTTTTATTTCCCCGAAAGCCATTGTATATCAAGCTATTAGGGTAATGGAGATATGCAAAATTAAATATTTCGGGGAATTATTCAATTTTGAAAAGGATATAAGTTGATAATAAAAGCAATTTCTACTTTATCGATTGGACATTATGACGAGAAATATTGCTTGACATGTGCAATCATTTTTCTGGTTGTTTTTTTTATTAGTCTTTTTTTTACACAATTTTTTTTACCGATTGAGCAAATTTCATTTTATTTAAAACAAAATTTACATATATACTTTTTGGATGATTTATTTAAACAAACAGTTTTAATTGAAATAATAAAAAAAATCGAAAACGGTGAAATAACGTTTTTTAAATGACGTTAAAATGAAAAAAATTTTTTGAGAAAGTTTGATTTCATTGCTGATTGAGGAAAAAAAATTTTAGGTTACTTCACGAGCGAAATTCAGTTTGTTGTTTATTTACTGTTAATAATAGTATTTTGATTAAAAAACGAAAAAAAAAAATATATTAAAAAAACTACTAAACGTAGGAAAAATCGTTTTTATATCAAAATAATGAAAATTGAAACAAAATACGGTCGAAATTTTAAGAAAAAAATTTTTTTCGGTAAAGAAAATTTAAAATTTAAGCTTTAAATTCGACAATGTTATAAATATATGCATTATAAATGATTGATATATCATTATATAACATCGTGAAATTTTTTTATTCAAATTTCAACAGTCAAGTGAAAATTTGACTCCGTCGGTAAGAAATCTGTAATTTTTTTTTGCTCGATATTCACTAATTAGAATTTATTTTCATAACTTTTTCACTCGAAAAAAACTTGAACAGTTCCAACTACTTTCCGCTGTCGGTAACGAATCTGCAGTAAAGTTGCACCGTAACAATGTGAAAAAAAAAAATTAAAATATACGAAAATTCGTTCTTTAAACTTTTAGTATCGATAAACAGTCAAGTCTGTGAACGACAACAGATAGAGAATTGTATATATTGGAAATAAAGTTTTCGCGCACGCCGAGATACTAACGCGTTATTTCAAATGGAACGTGAAATCGCTTTTCCCTCTTCTCCCGTCGCTGCTCTGATACTCTCGTCAACGGAAAAATTCGATTCACCTCAAAAAAAAAAAAAATAGCATTACAAAAAAAAACATTGCACATAAACTCACAGACCCCAGTATGAATCCCAATCACGAATAATAATCACACTGATAATAAAAAAAAATTTGTTACCGGCCATTCCATTAATTGCTCATCAATATCGAAAAATTGTGGACAATCTCTTGAGCGTGAAAAAACATCCGACAATCGTAGAAAAAGAAAACAAAAAAACAGAAATTTAATTATGAACATCAAACAAATTTATTTGTATTTTATTTTTGTAGTGAAAAATTTTTTTTTTTTGCTAATTTTTTCACAGCATCGAGTATTTTCACGTGTGTCTGTGTTTGTGACGGCTTTTAGCCATCACCCCAGGCGACAAATTAACGAAGTAAACTCACGAGTGAATAAACACAAAAATTTGCGATTTAATCGAATTCTAAAGCAGCGCTTTGTTTGACATTCAAATAAATTTATCATTTTCTCTTGCCAATTGAATCATGTATTATTATATCAAGCGATAATGGTTTAATCTAATGGATTTTCAGGTTGTTAATTAATTTTGACATTAAGTTGAGTGGGAAAAAAATTTTTTTCTGCTTAATAAAAATTTTTTGTTACGTTTTTTAAACGGTACAAAAAATGGCAGAAATTTTTTTATTGATTTTCTCGGGTATATTTATGGGTATAATACTTGAAAAGAGTTGTTATACTCGACGAGGTATATATGTGTTTATTCGTCATAAAATAAGTTTATATGAGTCGTTAAATTTGCAGCTAACATATTATACATATTGTTGCTGTTTTGAACGAACATTTTGTGTGCACTAGCGCAGGAATTGGCTTATCGCCAAAATCTCGCCCTTACAAAGACTCACTGCTCCCTCGAGTGAGATCTGCAACTTCCGGAATTAAAAAAAATACATCCACATATGTTTGAGTATAAACTTGGAATATTAACAGAATAGATTTTTCTTTCTATTCCAATTAAACTCAACTGTCATCAAAAAAAATTCGTGAAAAAATGCTATTTTTTGATAAAAAAAAAATTTTAATAAAGTAATTTTTAATCAGTTACATCAATTGTCAATAAAAAAAATTTATTTTTTTTTCAAATGACTTTTTTCTTAATTGAAGAAAAAAATTTTTTATAACACAAAAATAGTGAAAATTACATTTTTAATGTCAAAACTGAAAAAAAAATTGATTATTCAATTTTTTTTTCAATAAATTATACATTTTTTTGCACTAAAAAAGTTATTAAATAACTTAAATGGAATTTTGTAAGGTGAGAATGAATTTTTAATAAAAATAAAATTTTTCCAGAGTAATTTTTGTAACAAAAATAACGGTTTTAACTGCAAAAATTATATACATTTAAAACACCTTGAATTTTTACGATAAGAAAAAAATACCAATCGGTCGGTAAAACAGACTTACCCAACAATTTCATGACCTGTGACTGGCTGATAAAAATATTTAAATAGCCATCACTGCACCGAGCAAGAAGAATAAAAATCCAAAGCCGTAAAATCTTCACAAGACTCCAACCCTTCATTGTCACATTCTTCTTGGATCCAACAAGGGATCGAATCGTCGATACACTGAACCAAAACTAAAATCACTCAAGCCATGAAAAATAAATTTAAAAAACTAAAGAAAAATAAAATTTCTTTCACAATCACCGTCTCATTTCCGTCACCGTAAAATTCGCACTTGTAACAAAAAAACTACGGAAATAAAAAAAGAGCACGAGAAAAAAATCCAAAAAATTTTTCTGGACCAATTGGTAATTTGTGAGACCAAACAAAAAAATTTTCCGCTCAGTTTAGATTGAAAATTCCCCGTGCACACGGCTATCACGTGGTTGGCGCGAGACGCGCTCGAGAGGTGGCGCTGTGTGACCGACACCGTCAACGTCGAAACGCGACTGAGCCGTCGCTCGGCGTGAGTGCGGTTTTGGACGGCGTGAGTTTGGCGCAGGCGTCACAACCAACCCCCGTGATATCTTTCATTTTTCCCCTCTTGCTCTGGCACACTGTAGTCGAGTCGTGTCCCGCAGGTACACGAGGGATGAACGGATAAATGACGAATTTCCGGAAATGTGCGTACGTGACCTCCCTACCCCGTGTCTCAAGGAAAGATATACTCACCCCTACGCACGTACCAAGGAGGGTTGAACAGTTTCTCACGGACTTGGGTACTGACCTTATCAATTTGACTGTCCCAATTTTCTTTTGAGCCGCTCCACTCTGAAATTGTCTCGGTATAATTAAAGAAAAGTTATAACTCAACAAATTTAAGGGGTGATATTTTAGAAAATATGACGGTTGACAATTTTTTTATTGTAGTTCTTTAAATTCTCTTGAAAAAAAGTTCTCAATAAAATTTTCGTAGCTTTAGTCCTTTTTTGAATTATTAAGATTAAAAAAAAAAATTTTTTGGTGCATACTTTTAGAAAGTATTGATATAATTTTTTGGTATTTAAAATATCTCCAAAAAATTTAATTTATCGAAAAATATGTAAAGAGCTTTTTTATAGTTTAAAAAATTCTGTATGAAAATGTATTCAAAATTTTTCATAGCTCTCATATCATTCAGAGGAAAATCAATAAAATTTGCGATTTTACTTCAAGACTTTTTGATTAAAAATAAAATTATCTGTAAAAAAAAAGGTTTACAAAAAAGTCCTTTAACTCTCATCTTTTTCAAAATATAATTATATAGAGGAAAAAGCTTGTGAAATTAAATATTTTCCCATCAGGGAGTTAAAATTATTTCCCGATACCGCCCCTAAAAATTTTAGTAAAATATTACACATCGGAAGTGAATTCTCTCGACAATGCATAAAGCGTGCACCCGCAGTGTGTTTCATATTTTTATTTTGTCCGTCCACGTGGCGCGCGCGTAAAAGTGCGGTCGAGTGCGGGAACCGCAGTTGGCAACAAGAGGCGCAATCAAAAAAACATCAAAAGTGAGAATGAGTCGTGGACAATATAAGCAAACAAAAAAAAAATCAAATAAAAACGGCACGTATTTATTTATCGAACGATTCTGAATTTTCAATCGCACGCAACACACCCGATAAACACACACAGAGAACAACGGATTTGTGAGAGGCAGAATTTAATTAAAACAGACGTGCAGTGGATCACAGAGCGCCACCTCTACTCGTCTCTTCACGCTGCATTATACCACGGATGTGCCACCCCAAAGTACGGACTTTGACCGTCAAGGGATATCCAACTAACCAGAAATAAATAATCAAATAATTTTTTTGTTGATAAAACAAATTTTAATTGAAAATAAATCTTATAAAAAGAAACTTCAGACAAAAAGCTATTTTGAAAATATTTTTTTACCGATTGTAGACGAAGAATTAATCAGAATTAATCAAATTCTAATTTGGATTAGTTGGATTAGTTGGATTTCGGTTGGTTACAAGGTGTTTATAGAATTGAGTAACCCAGCGGTCAAAAGCAATTTGCGCGTAACCACAAAGCTGCTCACGAACGTTTAATTGCAAATTCAGTTGAAACAACTGGCAAAATCGGAATAATTTCGAGACATAGCCACTGGCACTTGAATTGACAAAATAAAAAAAATACGGCTGTTTTAAATAATAAAAAAAAATACTGATTGATTGCAAATTTTGTGCGGAAGACGCGTGTATCATTGGACAGATGAGTGGATAGTTGTAAGAATCGGAAATTAATTATTAAGTACGTGTACTAATGATTGATTGCAAATTTTGTGCGGAAGACGCGTGTATCATTGGACAGATGAGTGGATAGTTGTAAGAATCGGAAATTAATTATTAAGTACGTGTACTAACTGAAATCGGCGATTAACTGGATCATGTGCATTGCGAACTGCGTTTCACCAGTTGATGACCGGCTCAAGTTCACTTAACCTCAAACACTCGTTTATGATTGAGTCAAAACAAACGAAATTCACTCAATATTATTCCTATAAAGTGACTCTTTAGGTTAATTATCGATTAGTTTAAATAATTTCAATGCCCAAAAACTGATAACTTATTTTTTTGCACAGTTTATTAATAATATTTGTTGGGCGGTCATAAACTGGAACACGACTAGCCATTAATTGGCGAAATTTTTATTATTTTATAAAGTTTTATTGTGGCTAATAGTTTTAACAAAACGACATCAGAAGGTTGCGGATTTTTTGATGATTTCTAGACCAAAAATAACTTTGAGAAAAACATCATCGCGGGGCAAAACATTTAACACTATATTTCATAATTATTTTCCAGAAATTTGAGATTCGGACGTGTGCGATGATCTTTAAAACGACGCCAAGGGGTTGCAAATTTTTGTTGGTTACTTTTGACTCTAAACTAACTGTAAAATGAATATTATCGTAAAGCAAAATATTTTTCGTCATAGCGGGAGCAAAAACCCTATTTTCCCCCGCTACGACGAAAAATAGTATGTTTACCTGGGGATGCAAAAGAGGTTATTTTGACCGAGAATCCCTGCCGTCACCTTCACCCGAGCCGAAGGCGAGGGCAGGAATTCAAGGTCGAAATGACCTTTTTTTGCTCCCTTGGTGAACAATGTACTATTATACACTACATTACATAACGATTTCGCCGAAAGAATTCCGTATATTTCCTGCCACTTTTCACAGCAATAACCAAAACGAGTATACTCTATGGTTTCAACATCTATTTTAATCTATCTATCGGTATGTTATCGAAATTTTGTATTATTATTACAATCCAGATTGAAGCCCCCAAAAAAAACGGCACATATATGAAAAAAGTTTAATTTCGCGTATCGAAATAATAGCCCTAAAGAAAAACGAAAGGCAATGAAAACAATCGAGCACTCTCGTTGTAACCTCTCTATAGTACACAATGAAATTGGCTCCAAGTCAAAGACTTAGAGATGAGTCGTTGCGAAAATTTGCATAAATTTCCCGACTCGATGAACTTCGCAAAGTCGATAAATTTCATCAACTTCCAGTTGTTATTCTAGGGAAAGTTAAATAATCTCCAGCGAATAAATTTTATTATGAAAAAGTATGTGTATATCCAACACAAACTCGCACACATATCGCACCACATCGAGTACACATAGGGGTTGATATTCGTTAAGCCAGGCCGAGGATATATAGAATCCACAGTGATATCGACTTCTTGGGGTTCTCGACATCACAAAGGACAACCACACGACATCCATATCGATCGAGTAGCCTCGTCCGGCGCCTCGTGTCTCGACCAGTCAAAGCCCCTTGAGTCCGATTAATTATTTAAACTTTTCTCATTACAACTGGCGATCGGCATTGATCGCCGTGTTTGTCGGCGGATGAAAAAAAAATTAAGTGTAAATTGCGACAGGGTGTCAGACCGGAAGACGCAGGGCCGAGCGCAAGGTGAAACAGGGAGGCCGGCAAATTAAATTGATCTGCTATTAAGGGAAGGAAGGGTGAATACGAAACGAATCGGAAAAAAGAAAGAACCTTGACGAGCCGTGCTTCAGAAGCGACAATTAATGGAGAATTTATCCGGAAATCAGACCAGGTAAATTAATTGGGGTGACTGAGATAGCGTCTTTCATTTGTCTTCTAATTAAAACTGATTGAATTTTGTGATAGAACCCGGTCGGTAAAGCAGTGTGCCATTAACTTGTATATTTTAAATTTTTTAACTGCACACTATTCACCGTAATATTAATTATCGACGGATCAAATATCAAAAATTTCTGTAAACTACTCGGTCGATAAAGAAATTTGATAAAATAAAATTTTGTTATGATCAGGAAATTTGGTTTTTGAATTTATTTTTGTTGATATGGTTATAATTATTTTGACACAAAAAAACATCGGGAATTATGACTATATTGTTATTAAATAATTCTATATCGGTGTGCGTTTGTTGTGCTTGCTAAATTATCGCGAAAAGATTGGAAATATTTTGAAGATTTATTTTTTGCATACCTCTTATGTGAAGCAGTAAAGTGTGCTTTTCAGGACGGAGAAAATCAGGCTTTTTACATCATTAAGGGGTTCTTGCAGTGTCTGAATAATCTCTCTACAGCGTTCACAGTCTTTATATAGAGCCACTAATAAAACTCGAGTCTTTAAGCCGTCGCGATTAGTCTTTTGAATTTTTTTCTGAAAGACTATAGTCTCTTAACTCTCGCGCACGTTTCGCGAATCGCACTTCTTGAAGACTCGAGTCTCGTGTTGTTTTTCCGATTCGAACGTTGCACACGCTCAGAGACGACAGTATGCCAACGAGAGCTTGGACACTCCAACTTCCTCAGGTTGTCGTACCAAAATTTTTCCAAGTTCTTCATGGAGAACTTGGAAAATTTTCGGCCGAGCTAAAGGGACTTGGAAAATTTCTGGCTGAGCTGCTACCGGGACGGATTTAGAATAAATGCCTCGAACCACGCAATATTTCTATTAAACTTTAAATTTATAAATAATATAATTACGTATAATAAAAGTTACATTCAATACATTTACTTGATCTAAATAATTATTTCGTTTTCTAATTATGCTCAACGAATCGCATTTATCGCAAGATAATTATCAAGATTATTTTCGTTCATAAATATAAAAAATGAAAATAATAATAAGTTGGCACGTTTATCAATATAAATAAAATCACAGAGAAAGTCCATTTACAATTGTAATTACTCAGTTGAAATGTAAAATAACAAAATGTAATAATTTACAGTTGAAAAAAATTAATTAATCTGTATTACGACAATAATAGTGGATCTAGACTTTAATGTAGACAAGAGACTGAAGCAAGAGTCTACAGTCACCAGGGATGGGACGAAATATTTTCATGACGGTAAATCTGTCGTTAAATGTAAAATAATAAAATGTAATAATTTACAGTTGAAAAAAATTAATTAATCTATATTACGACAATAATAGTGGATCTAGACTTTAATGTAGACAAGAGACTCAAGCAAGAGTCTACAGTCACCAGGGATGGGACGAAATATTTTCATGACGGTAAATCTGTCGTTTTATCGACTAGACTTTAATGTAGACAAGAGACTCAAGCAAGAGTCTACAGTCACCAGGGATGGGACGAAATATTTTCATGACGGTAAATCTGTCGTTTTATCGAGGAAACTCGATACCAAATCTGTCCTAATGAACATTTCTTCACCGAATGTATTAACGATCCTTGGGGAATTCAGTGCAGGATAATAGTGCTCGATGAAGGCGGAGGAAAATGTGAAGGACTCGACATGGCATGCACTCAGGCGATATAATGCAGCTGACCTGCACCGTATAGCGAGACTAACGAGGTCCTCGAGACGCGTTGGAGCGCGTCTGCCAATCAGTCAGATCATTAAGTCGCGTAATTAAAATCGATCGAGAATCAATCACACATCGTCGACTAACGATACGGTAAATATAACGCTGGCGAATATATGAGTAACAATCTCGCTCGTGAAATACAATATAATTGGCCGCGGAATTCGCTGCGATGGCTGCACCTGGAATTTGCGGCTGTTACTCGTGCCCACATATTTTCTATCTCTCCTATGCGCTCAATGTCATTCATATAGCCGAGTTGCCAGTTTCCGGTTTGTAATTATTCCGCATGCAGATACTGCGTCAAATTCACGCTACAATAGTTGCAACAAATACCATAATTAATATGCCTACAAAAATTACCGTCGCAGATTTTTTAACATTACCGACGTCAAAATTCCAAATTTCAACTAATCCAACTATTGAGACAACTAAAAAATTAATATCCAACTATATCCAACGATTTTTTTACCGACGGGGAATTTTCTACCTTACCGATATTAAAATTTCTCGTTTCAAGATATTCAACTACTTCAACATGTAATAAAATTAATGTACCTATTACAAAAAAATGGAACAATTAGAAAATTTGTTACCGACGGAAATTTGTCTACCTTACCAACGTGAAAATTCAAAGTTTTAACGAACTTAAGTATTGCAACAAGTAATAAAATTAAAATCCAACTTTTATATAAAATGGAAAATTTACAGATTTCTTACCGACGCACATTTTCTACCATACCGACATCAAAATTCCACGTTTTAATGTAACTCGTTTAACCAGTAAACTGCGAAAATTAAATATACCTCATACAAAAAAATTACAGATTTTTTACCGACAGAGATTTCCCTGTTTTATCGACATAAAAATTTTCATTTCCGATAATTTTAGTAAATAATACATTTATTATGCTATGGTTTGCCTAAAAAATTGAAAATAAAAAATTTTTAAATAAATTATTATCAACTATAAAAAAATTTCTCCACTTACCGACAGATTTTTTTGAAGATTGTTTGATTGTTTTATTTGTAAAGAGAGTCAGGTATATTTTTTTTTGTTTTCGTTACATTCAAGACGAATATAAAATGTATTTTATCGTAGAGGTTTCATTTTTTTCGCATGGATCCAAATACTTTTTTAATGCATAAAGCGACAGAGGTTTGTTCTTGCATTAACGAGCACAGCAGGGTTTCAAATTTCGTACAGAAAGCAGCAAATAGCGAGCCTGTACACATCGCCACCCCCTGCCACTACCCTCTTGTACCACTGTCGTAGACTCCTTGCCCGTCGGTGCGAACGAGCGCGCGTCAAAGTTTTCCCCCGACGTATATATGGAATGCCATTTAATCGTATACGCCTCGCTGAGGAAATCGCCCCTGGCAAAGTAAGAGTGCTTTCCTCCTTCTCGCACTCTCACTATATTCTCAACCCTCTAAATCTCAGTTTCTCTCTGTCTTTCTCTAGTGAAAGTAACTATTATGCGCTTATTTCCAACATTATAAACATATGCTTTCAAAGCATTTCCATGTGTTGCACAATTTTTCATTTTATCCCGTTGCCAGTTTGACGAAGGAAAAAAAATTTTTTTTTCAAGTTTAAATCAGTATTAAGTACATTTTGAACGATTTTAAACCCTCTATCCCTTTTTCCACAGCTAAAAAACAAAAAATTGAAGATAAAATAATTTTTTTTATCTTTTTTTTTTCATGTTAATTTTGTTTTTTTAACATTGCCGTGAAACACAGTCAATTTAATTTAATTTTTTGCGAGTTACCATCAGTCGGTAATGTCAGATAATGTCACACGCAATGTAAATGACAAACTTAACTTGCATCAGCATGAGGTAGTACATCATGTGAATGGCCACATATGCCCGGGATGATCGTTGCGACATATATGTACATGTATTACAAATGTATATGCGGTTTTCATGTGTATTATGTATGTAAGGGGGCGCTTTGTACCATCAAGCGGCGAACGTTGATCGCTCGTCTGGCGTGGATATTATGGAAATTTATTCGAAGGTCGAGGGACTCTTGTATATATTTTCAGGGGCAAAAGGAGACGATCGGCAAATCGATTTTCCGGTGCACACACATAGCATTAAAAGTCCATTACAAGCCGAATCGCGGCGCTGCTGCACGATTGCTCTCTCTGATGCCTGTATTACAGCGCGCACGTGTATATATTTTGCCTCTGAGCGTCGTTTGTCACACAGCTAATTGTGTGGGCGTCGAGCGACATAACCATGAATTTTTATGTCGTCACGCTTGAGAGGTGATGATATAATTACTCTTGGATTATTTAATAGCTCCATTTTTTGTTGGGGTTTGTACGCACTATTTATTTAAACGCGAACGGGTAGACAGATTAATTATCCGTAGCCCTTGACGTGTGTTTCAGAATTTCAGAATTCGTCGTGTAATATATAAGGTTTTAAATTAAACATATAAAATATGTTTTATTAAATTTGAAGATTTTTTTATCAAATTTGAAGCGTTGGACCTGTTTATCCATTCGATTTTTAAATAAATAAAATAGTCCTGAATAGATCTTTGAAATAATATTTTATTCAAAAGCTATAGGGTTAAGCCTTTCTCAATGAATTTATCAATTTTTCTGAATTTAAACTATTCATTTATTTAAATTTTAAATTATTTAATTGTTATTCCGGTCTTGTCATTATATTTAATGTATTTTCCGTGTATTTTTATGATGAACCGTTCGAAAATTGTTCAAATTAAACATTGAATTTTGAAATTAAAATTATTATTATTTAAAAATTACTCTGACCAAATTCTACAGTAGCTCGATATTCCGGCTCGAAAATCGAGAAAATAAATTTATTATTAATTTCTGGCCACTGAGTCAGAATGTAACATACCGAAAATTTCTAAATATATCCCGTGTCTAAAACCAAAAAAAAAACGTATTGCCAAAAAGTTGGAAAAGTTTAACTTGCATATATCTTGATTTTTTTAAAAACATTTTTTGTAGGTAATAAAATTCTTCATAAAAATGTTCTCTTAAAAAAATCTCTATCTTTTTAAAAACGTTTTGATTTATAACACAGCAAAATAATTTTTTTGTATTTAAAAAATATAAACGTTACGTCTTGACTCGCTTTAAGCTAATTAATTGATGTATTTATATCTGTCAATGCTGATATTACTATTCTACACAAGAGCGGTTGTTCTCATGAGGAATCTAACACCAGAAGTTGATAAATTTGTATACGTACGCACCTATCCGTCTTTAGATACGCAGTATATGTATAGCAATTCTGATTATATTTTTTTCGATTTTGAGCATAAAAAATTCATAAAATTCTAATATTTTAAATTTTTCTCAATATTTCGCATTTATTTTGCCTTTTTTAGTAGAAAATTTTTTATTTAGTATAGGATATTAAAAATATAAAACGTCAAAATGAAAAATGTTAAAAAAGATTTTTCACACCAAAATCATTTTCAAAATTAGTAATTTTTAACTTGCGGCAATTAAAATTTCAATAGTATTCTATTGAATTTTAAAATCCAAAGAAAAATATTGAAAATTCAAGTCACTATATAAATCTTCAATATTATTATTGAAAATTAATATACTTGTAGAATTTTACTATAAAACTATTAAATTTACATTTTTAATGTATATATACGAAGTTTTTAACTTTCATACAGATTGTTCAATGAATTTTCAATATATTCTTAACAGATACATCAATTGCGATATGTTTTGATAAACAAATTTAATATATTCCCTTTTTTAATCATTAAAATTGAATTAATTTCTGTTTAGTTTTTTCCTTATTCTCTATATATAAATAAAATAAATAATTAAATGTCACCATAAACGATAATTTTCATGAGCATTTTGCTCTGATAATTTCATCGGAAATATGCGGTCCACATCATCCTCAATTCCGTTCGATTAAGTCCACGTCTCGACGGGACATTCATTAACCCCATTGATTAGTGACGAGAACTGGGTGGTCGCTATTTGCCCGAGTGGAGCGCAAGGGTCCTTCATCGATGGCCAAAGCTAGACACACATGCGAAATCTATTCCGAGAGGGAATATTCGAGTATGTCCACATGCTCGAAATACTGGTGCGTTAAAGATAAGGGTAGCCACCCCAGAGCAGAGGCAATATGCCACCCGTTCCACGCTCGTTTTCTTCCTGTCAAACTTGGCCACATCCAGAGCTATAGCGCGATTGCAATATGTTCGCGCGCGCCGGGACATACACAAAGGACCTCTGTCCTATATCGCCGCACACCCCTCAGCACTCGGGGGTGCCACACAACCCCCGGGGACTTTCTTATCAGGCCTCTGCCACACTGACTAAATGCTCCCAAATACGATTCCAAGCTTTGTTTCCTTGTCTAGTCAGATAATTGCTGGCGTAGGGCTTCTGGGGGTGCGCAATCGTCTTCATCTTGCGCTCCAAAAGCTCGGTATTAATTACTGCGACATGTTAGTCTACAAATTAGTTCTTAGTCATCCTGTTGAATCGCTTTTACCGACCTTTTTCACTATCTATTGACTGATATGCTTGTTGAGGGTGCTTCTACGATATTTTAAGGGGTTGGATTGTGTTTAGGGGTTGAATAATTATGTTTGCTTTTAATTCTTAAAATTGTTAAAGGTTTTCCCATGTGAAAATTGATGAAATTTATCAAAATTTCTAGAATATAAAATTTTTATTTGTAAATTTTTTAATCGAAATTTTTTTTCTCTTTTTTTATTTATTTAAAAACTCGAGAAAAGTGTCAAAAAAAAATAAAATTTATTGTTTTTTTTTGGCCAAAAAACTTTTGTTTTTTGTTTTACAAATGAATAACAGTTTTTTTTTTTTTTGGGAATTAAAAAAAAGATTTTTTTTTTTCTTATTTTTCGGAGTTTACAAACTCACTTTCCATGGAAATAAGTTTGGTGAACACAATCCTAAAAAATTGGGATGGATTTAGCGTGGCAAGTGATATATAGAGGACTCAAGGCAGACAAACAAAAGCGTCTGAGAAATATTAAATTAATAGAGTCGATGGGTCTACTGGGATGAGGGTTGTTCGGATATATCTTCGTGCGGGTGTATATTTACGTCTGAAACCTCGCTGCGTGCTTTCCTCTGGCGTAGTCGGCTTACTTCCGTCGCCGACCAATCACGCGAGGCAAATAGTCGTAATGCAAACGCGCCCGTGGAAAACTTTCGACATTCATCCCCCGCCGTTGCCTCGTACGTCTTGGAGCACCCTTTTCTGCATCGCTATACAAATTTGGTCGGTTTGTACAAACGTCAGGAGCACATTCTACTCTTATACACGTTTCCAATAGTACAACAATTTTTCAAACATTCTGGTAAAGCTCAAACCGAGTAACCAACCCTTAAAAATGAAAAAAGGGTAAAAAAAAAATTTTTTCTGCATAAGTTTTTGGAAAAAAATCTTTTTTTACCCAAAAAAAAAAACGTTTTAATAATAAAAAAATTATTCAACTGGCTAAATTAACCTAACCCAAGAAAAGTACCCCTAAAATACTCTCTTTGCCGCATAAAAATATAAAAAACAAATTTTCTTCGTTTTAAAATTGAAAAATTGAAAAAAATTTGTTTTATTTTTTGCATGGGTAAATCTGTGCCAAAAGTATATTTACCTAACGTTCCTACCCCAATAAAAAACCCCCCAAACCACCCTTAAAACCCAAGTTTAATTAACCAATCCCACAACAAAGCACCGCACTTCAATATTCACCAATAACCCGCGTGTGTGTCCGACCATCAACAAACCCATAACATTTTCATTCAACTTATACATCTTACCAGCAATAAACTCCCCTCCCCTTAACAAAATATCATAAAAACACTCGTCTTGCAGCATCCTGAGAGAAGCCAAGAGATTTATCGTTTATTAGGTCTCTGAAGGCTCAAAAGGCCACCTCCATACACACAAACTATCCACGCAGTTAAGCAAAGTCCATTGAAACTTCCTAACATGCCTTCCCACCCCTGGCTGATGTCGCCCTTCCACCCCCACCGCGACGACAGTAAAAAAAATCTTAGCAAAATGGCACTGGGCAAAAACTAAGAGGGCAATACATGAAACACCGACGCGTATCGAGAGTCACAGATCGTATCTCGAGCTTTGGGATTTTGCGAGAGGGGGTGCGCAAGGGGCGAACGAGCTTTTACGAGCTTTTGGCGAGCCAAATTTGTCTGGATGCCATTGAGCTATCCTGCGCGTTCGCGTTTTCTCTATTGCCTCGCAGTGCTAAGGAGTACAAAGGGCTCGAGAGAGGTCGCGGGGGGCATACAATCCTTGAAAAAAGTTCTAGGAGGGGCCACTAGGGAGGAATCGTGAATTTTATTTGGTTTTCTCGTCTCTTTTGGTCACGTATCTGACTTATACACGTGTCACGGCCGTGAAAATCTGTTCTGCGCGGATTCTTCCTGACCGAAATTTCGTTTTTTGCTGAATTTTAGTTTTTTTTTTTTTTTTTTTAAAGAATTTTTTAAGGGTCGTGGAAGATGAAAAATGTTTGAAAATGGGTTGTAAAGTGATGACGAAAGTAAAATTTTATATTTAAAAAAATATCATAGGGGAACTCAGTTTCTGACCAGGTACCAATTTATGAACATTTGTGGCACTTAAATTGACAAAATAAAAAAAATACTGCTCTTTTAGATAAAAAAAAAAAAACATTTGTGGCACTTAAATTGACAAAATAAAAAAAATACTGCTCTTTTAGATAAAAAAAAAAAATACTAATTGATTGCAAATTTTTTGCGGAAGTCGCGTGTATCATAGTACAGACGAGTGGGTAGTTGTAAGAATCGGAAATTAATTATTAAGTACGTGTACTAGCTGAAATCGATGATTAACTGGAACATGTGCATTGCGAACGGCGTTTCACCGGTTGATGACCGGCTCAAGTTCACTTAACCTCAAACACTCGTTTATGATTGAGTCAAAACAAACGAAATTCACTCTATATTATTCCTATAAAATGACTCTTTAGGTATAACCTCAAACACTCGTTTATGATTGAGTCAAAACAAACGAAATTCACTCTATATTATTCCTATAAAATGACTCTTTAGGTTAATTATCGATTAGTTTAAATAATTTCAATGCCTAAAAACTTGTAACTTATTTCTTTGCACAGTTTATTAATAATATATTTGTCGAGCGGTCATTAACTGGAACACCGGCCGGTCATTAACTGGTGTTTTTTACTTACGCAACATTTCTTTAGATTTTTTATGTTATTGCTATAATTTGTCGAGCGGTCATTAACTGGAACACCGGCCGGTCATTAACTGGTGTTTTTTACTTACGCAACATTTCTTTAGATTTTTTATGTTATTGCTATATTTTAATTGTTAAAAAAAATTATAAATCGAAAATATAATGTTCAAATGATATAATTATGTGCTTATTAAGGCTTGAACACTAAAAATTGTTTAAATAGCAATCATTTTGATTTTTGTGAGAGCTGATTCTTTGATCATATTTTATCATTTTTATTTAGTCTCAATAAAGAGACGTTAAAACCTGAAAATGCAAAAAAATGGAAAAACTGTGAAACAAAATAAAATAATGAATTTTTTATTAAATTGAATTTTAGAATTTTTTTTTTCTACCACGTTTCTATTATTAATTTTCTTATCTGATGTCTTTTTGTCTCTCTATTTCTCACACAATACAAAAAACCTCGATTGTTTAAAGTCGAAATAGCAAAAAGGTGGCCAGAGTTACCGACAAGATAACAGCGATATTGATGTATGATGCGTGCTGCGTCAGCCAGCCTCTCGTCGTGTATAAATATACCTTGTCTTGTTTTTTTCACACTGACTTATTTCTCACCACCCATCCGTGTCCCTATCAAAAAAATAAAAAAAAAAACACAGAGAGATACACAGATAAATATTCTTTAAAAAAAATATTGTATCAAAAATTAACAGAAATATTTTTATTTTTTTTTTAATATTATGGAGAAATATATTAATAGTTTTTTGATTGTATCTTATAATTATATTTTTAAAAGTATAACATGAAATAAACATAGAATTTATTTACCTTTTCCGGAATTTGCCATTATATATACCAGGCCATACAATTTTTTCACCTTTGTCGCGTTGAATCGCTATCGCTCATCGGCACAACTCTCTACCAAAGTTATATACCTATACAACCGTGCTATTTTTTGCACCCCTTCCCTCGCCCTCGACCTCTGCGCCACGAAGGCATTGTATTTGTTATCGTTCCGAGGATGAAGTTCGATACTGTGTGACGATGAGAGAAAGGGCGCCACGGCTGTGAGGATTGCCGTGTTTTGTTTTTTAATCCTCGCGAATATTCCCTCCACCCTCGACTACCCCTACTGCGCCTGCTCTCTCTCTCTCTCTACCCTTCAGCGCACTGTTTTTACGACTTGTGATAGTCGCGATGTAACGACGATATACACGGGAATGTCAACCGGTAGATTTTTTATTGCTCGATGCAAAATAAAATATAGTGCGACATGTTAATATTTTTTTTTTTACTTTATGAACTAAACTCTCGTGTTGCACGAGTTATTGATATACCATTTTTATTCGGGATAAATAAGATTTCTGTAAAGGAATATATATTTTATTTCTACAACGCGAAAAAAAAAAGACAATAAATTGTTTGATCAGAAAAACGATAAACAAAAGCTTCATTGATTTGTTCTTTTTAATCTCATAAATCAAATAGACATTATTTCACAGTACAAAAATCTTAAAGTAATTTTTTTCAAAGAAAAATTCATATTTTGTTCTGATGATGAAAAAATGGAGGTTAATTGGATATCTTTTTGTTTTTTAATGAAAAATTTTTGCTAGCATATGAAAAATAACCCCCCCCCCCCCCC
>MVJL01007603.1:0-25515 GCA_002156465.1 Macrocentrus cingulum
GGGGGGGGGGGGGGGGGGGGGTATTTAATGGTGAGAGCAATTAATAATAAATTTTTTCGTACCTGACAATGAAGTGTTCAGGCATTGGATTAATTACCAATTGTCAAGGCGAAAAGAGACGAAAAAAAAAAAAAAATGATCGAGGTTTTCTATCTCATGCATTTTTTTAAAATTAAAACAGCACCTCAAATGTACATAACAAAAAAAAAAACAACCATGTTGCCATGATCTTCCAGCTTGAGATACTGAAATTTCAATTGTGCTCACGTAAATGTAGTTTTTTTCGTTTTTGTATAAGGTGGCGGTTATATATTATAATGTAAATCACTTTTTTGTGCTTTCTTGTTGTTGAATAATTGTTATTAGTCATATAGAGAGGAGAAAAAAATTTTTAGGGCTTGATTTTTGCACAAGAAAACCGAAAAAAATGTGAATAGTAGTTTATAGAGCCATTACTCACTGCCCACATTCAAGTCCAGAGTGTATTACGTATCTCTATACTTGATACAATTTTTTTTATTGTGTAATTATGATATGCAAGAGTTAATTTTAGTATGTAGTAACTATTTTATGTTTATTTATCCATGATTATTCATATTTTTCGATACTTATATCAGTGAATTTAATTGAAATATCTTTTTAAATGACACACAAGTGATAATGAAATGTTTTTCTCGATATAAAAAAGTGATATTTGCTACATGAACGGACAAAAGTCGGGTGCAGTGAGCGTATTTTTGAGTTCCTAAGCCTTAGAGATTTTTTTTTTTGCGCTACAAACACATGATTGAGCTTCCATACTCGCAATTATTGTCGAAAAATATGTTCTTTTATTAAAATAATATTGGATAAACGATTAGATTGTAAGAAACAGTGCATTAGTTGTCTTTTTTAGTTAAAAGACTCGATAGAAATTTCACAATTAGATTTTAGTGTGATATATCATATTAATTAAGTTTATACGAAGGCATTGCAATATTATTATTGATTTATTATTGTTCACTGATGAGATATCATCGATGCAATGTGCCAGTGTCCTTCGTTAATCATTTTTTTTAGAGTTAATCTTGACAAAACTGATGGAAAAAAAAAATTTTTTTCTCAACCTGTACACGATTTCGATGTATTTTCGGTATTTTTAGACTTTTTCTGTGTGAAAAAATTGGAAAAATTGAATTTTAATCACTTTTTTTTTTTAGTAATTATCAGTTGATAAAATTTTCAGTTGTGAAAAATTGAGTTTTTAAAATGAAAAAACGTATGAAACTACGCTCAATTACCATTTATTTTTATTATTATTAAAATAATTGACAAAAATAAGTAATTTTAATGATTATAAAATTAGTTGCTAGTTAATTGTATTATTGCATATCAATATATTTGGATACAGGTGCCATAAAAAATCACAGCTGAAAATGACTAAAAAAAAGAAAAAGCTTTTTTTTCTGATAAATTTCAATTTTTTCCCCGTATTTGTAAGCGTTCTCCATTTTTTTTTTTTTTTTGTATTCCCGTTTTTGTGATTCAATGATTATTAAAATGTTAAAAAAAAAAAAAAAAAACCCTTTCAATGAAATAAATAAATTATGAAACAAATTTTTTTTTAAACCTCGAATTAATAGTTATTGAATCATTGGGAATTTTTTTTTATAAATTCAAATTAGAAATTAATTAAATATATGGAATTTAATTATTATCTAAAAAAAAAATACAATAAATAAGCAAGTTGTGAATTTTTAATATTTACATGAAAAAAAATTTTTTTTTTTTTTTTTTTTTCATGTTTAAAAATGTTTTGACCTATATTTTTGGTATATGTCAAGTTTTATATAGAAAAAACCTGTTTCTCTCGGCAATGATGATCAAATTTTAATATGGAAAAATTGAGGAGTGTCTGTGTAGGTAAGAATTAGAAGAGAAAGCCCTACGGGCTGCTGATGAAGCATTTTTTTTTTTTTTCTATAATTTAAATATATCAGAGACATTTCTCAGTGAATATCCAACTAATCCAACCTTGACCTAGTAGAAAAAAGTAGCCCTGAACGTCTCCCTTTTTTTCTAATCAACAATAATTATATTTATTGCAGATTTTCCGCGGAATTGACAGAGTGCAAGAAGCGATAAGAAGGAAGAAAACTCGTATCAGTGATACATACGTGACTTTACTGCATCGAGTATCTTCATCGAGGTGGGACACCGAGCCAGAGAGGGAGTAGGGAATTCTCCGGGAGTAAGATAACGTGTGTGAATAGGATGCGTTCAGTCTGGAAGTAACCGTCGTTCCTGTCACAAAATCATTCTCAAGCGTGCAGGCAAAAAAAAAACAACAACCCTGAAATATTTGTTAATAAATAAGGTAGCCAGTGTGGAAAACACATGTGTTGAATGTTTTAGCGGAGGATCGGCGAAGAAACACAAGTTTAAAAGTGTATCAAAGCAAATTTGTGAGGGGCCTGGAGCGAAAAAAAAAAAAATAATAAAACTGAATAAAGAAGAAGAACGTGAAAAAAAAGGAAGTGCGAGCCGACAGGCAGTAATTATGCCATAGCCCTGTTAACCAGTCTGCATCAAAATTACTCCACATTTCATCGTAGTCACCGTTTTATTTCACTCGAGTGTCTGCCAGGTAAGTTTCGACTTAATTAAATTTGATAATAATGATAAAATTGACCTTGCAGCATGGCCAAGGTCGGCAGGACGTTGTATTCCGGTTGGATATGATCATAAGTATCTTTGGAGACTTATCATACGTCTGTCAGCTTCGTTAACCGTTAATGATAGCCCTGGAAGAGATTTTTTTTCCATCATCTATTGAAATTGTTGATCGTAATCGTGCGCAATACGTTGCTTCCCGTCTCAATGTATTCAGGCACTTGACCAACCGTTATAATAATAAAAAATTTTCTATCAATAGGAAAAATTTGTTCAATGGAGATTTTTATAAAGGTCAATTTTCGCTTATATTTGCTCAAGGTGGAATAAAAATTCAACGGTTCTTCTGTCCATGTTAAGAAGGACCCGTTTAATTTCAAAGTATTCTCGGTCACATTACTTGTATCGTTTGCTTCCAGTGCACGTTTCATTTTGGCTCAACCTGTCTGCCAAATTCTTTGCTTTTTATTTATCTCCACAATTTCTCGCATTTTGGTGGAATTTTTCATGTAGTAAATTTTTGAAAAAGAAATTTTTATTGTGGAAAAAATCTTTCAAGCGCTTTCCACAACGAATTATCGATTGTAAACGAGTCACTGGGTCAGGAATTTGTTACAATTGTTGGTGTCGTAAAATTTGCACTTTGAGAGTGCCTAGAAGCTGGAACGAATAATCTTGTACACTCAAATGTTCTATTAATGAATGGTTTTTATTTTTAGATTAATGAAATTTCAAGTTAGCTTCTTGTGTGGGCTTTGAATTATTAAAATTACTTGGAAATCACTGATGGAATAATTTATCTTTTCCGCATCACTAAAAAAAGGTATTTTTTTTTTTTTTGGTAATAGACGCAGATAACTCAGTTAATAAGGGGGATAATGAAAAATGTTATTAGAGATAATTAATAGGAAATTTAATTTTCTACAAATAATATAGAATAAATTTTTGCTATATTTTAATTGGTTTTCGAGATATTTGGAATTATGAGAATTTTGAAATATAATCATGTTGAAAAATACTATTTTTTTCAAAAACTAAGAGAGATGAAAAAAATTTAACTAAACGTTTTTTGTAGGAAATTTTATTCTCAATAATTTAACTTCAATAATATTTTTTGATAACTTGCTTACTTATCGAGTTATCGCTAAAAAACTAAAAAAAAAAATCATAAAAACAGCATAAAGTCCAAGGGATATGTAGTGTACCCTTGGAAATTTTATTAAAATAAAAAAATAAGGATTTTTATCTTAACTTACAGTCTCAAAACTAATTTTTGTGATGTTTGACGAACAAAAAAAAGTTTTCAATCAAGTATACCCCTTTATCATTTTAGAAATTGCCGATTTTTTGCCGATAACTCGGTAATTATGCAAGATAACGAAAAATATCATTCTAGTCAAATAATTGGTAATTAAATTCTACACAAATTATGTTAAATAAAATTTTTTATTATTTTACTTTGTTTGCAAGATATTTTTAAAAAATTAAAATTTCAAAAAAACAAAATTTCTCAAAAATTAAGGAAAATACAAAAAAATGTATTTGACATTTTTTGCAGGAAATTTAATTCTCCATCATTAACTTTTAATAACATTTTTTTGTATCTTGCATATTTACCGAGTAATCACTAAAAAACCAAAAAAAGAAACCCCGGGGGCCCCCTCCAAAAAATTTCCAGACTTATACTACTGGAAAATTGACAAAAAAAAAAAAAGTAAAAATCTTAAAATTCATTTTAGATACGCATAATTAACATAAATGAACAAAAATTTTCAATATACATCAAATTGAGGTTATAAAAAAATTAGTTAACAAAAAATTTTAACGTCAAGAATTTTAACTACACATTGAATAATAATTTATCGGTTAGTAGGACTAACTTCTGATTTGTATTCTCATACAAGATATATCGAAACGTGGTCTTTCGGCTTGCTATACTCTATTAGGAACGAATCACCTGTGTGCATTTGTGTGTGTGTGTGCCTGCAAAGGGGAAATGAATTAATTGTAGGCGCATCGAGAGTGTTTCTCCACTTTCTATCAAGTGCCTCGTGTCGAAGGTATCGTCACAGAAAATATAAATGAATACCTAGAAAAAATTATAATCCACACAATTCATATTATTGTACACGCGATGATAATTAAAACTTTATTTTTATACATCAGGCATACAAATTACAAATTTTTAAGTCACCATGAGAGTGGTTCGATGACCTGCCGCGTACCATCACAATAATTATAGTGTTGAACCTCTTATAAAATGGAACACACGAAATAATCAATATTCCGCAAGTGATTTTCACACGTGTTGTACATTGTTTGTCAAGGCAACCTATTTTAAATCCACGACATTTTCAAATTGGCAGCAAGTCAGACTTGTGCCATCACATATGAGGAATACGAAAAACATCATTATCCGATAACGGATTGCTGCTGTCACATAATTTAACTATCAGTATAGATGGATATGTCAACGAAAATAATTATGCAATTTTTATTGCATTATTATAATGACCTGCAGAGAGGAATTGCGGGTCAGGCAAACAGGTCAGAAGGACCGTTTTCTTTAACAGCATGGACCGGATCATTTACATGCACCATCACCGAATCCATAACTGTTTCAAGTCAAAATCTAGTTTGGATATATTATTTACATGCCACGTGATGATCACCATGTCAACTTGACGGCGCATTACGAATTAAATCGATTGAATAAAATACAATGACCTATATATATGAGTGTGGGATGTATATAGCTCGTGAAATTCCGTAATTTTTTTAAAAAAATTTATGATCATTTGTCATACAAAATTTTAATATCTTTCAGTAAAAAAATTCGTTCGTTAATAGTAATATTAAATGTTTTTATAAATAAAAAGTTTTAGTATGACTATTTTACAGTGAAGTAGGAAATTATTTTAGTAGCCAATCAGAGTTGTTCATTTTTAATTTGTTGAAGACGTGGCAACTGTGTCTAAAAAAATGGCGATTTGTTGAAAAGTTTATGGACCGCAGTGAAAAATATTTTATAAAATTGATTAAAATAGAGTATAAGTTATAAATTGGGTACTTAAAATTCATCAAATATTCTAGAAAAAAACATTCGCATTTATGCGTATATATGATCTCAACATTGTACAACGTTGCCACGTTTTAACGCGCAATGGCGGGCCTCTCAACTGTCATCTAGATCTCCGCGAACACGTCGGTACAAAAATATTAATTTCACCAGTTTTTTTTTTTACGGCAGAGTCACATAATCACGGTATCAAATTATTCGCGAAAGTCCACGGTTTAATGTCCCAATTTTTCTTTACAATCCTTTGCCTACAACATATTTTTTTTTACTGATTTCTGAAGAATTGCGTCCATTTCCGACAAGTTAACGACGGGTAAATGAGATTTGAAAAATTAATTTTCTTCATTAAATGACGATAAAATAGCCTAATTTTTTGGCGAAAAATTGTGTCTATCCCGGCACCCCGGGGGGAAATGCCGCCTCGTGTAGTCAAAGCACCTATAGCACCTCTAATAACCAGTCGACGGCAGCTAACGGTCACGTTATATCACATGGCTAATTTTCTGAAAACGCTGCTCTGGCCTGTAACGGATCGGAAAAATCTTCAATGCCGTTGCGGCGCCTGTCGACATAAGGATTTTATTTATTTTACAATATAACTAAAATATTATGGTCAACTTCACCCCATGCGCAATTTTGTTTGCCATTTTTTTTGTCCTGAAAAAAAAATTCTAGGTGATCGATGGACAGGTTGTCTCTCGTCTTCGCGTGTCATGTGCACTTTGGAAACTGTTACGAGCAGTTGATCGCGACTAAACTGGTCATTCGACCAGCCGGGGTTTCAGCGCTCGCAACCTACTGCCGCGACCTTATCAAGTTGTCTCGTCTTGACCATCGTGCGTGGATTAATTTCCTTTTTTTTTTTTGCAGATTGAACCATGTCGCGGAAGGCTTTTTTCACGGTGATTCTTGCGTTGCTGATTGTTTTGGATGTCGGGAGATTTTGTGGGGCGGAGGATGGAGCAAGGCAGTCGGAAAAACCGCACCATCGCCAAAAGAGATTGCTTTGGATTACGAATGACGGGAGAATTGCTTTACCGCCTGGTACTGTAATGACCATAACACCCACTCTTGCACTTCCATTTGTTCGGTATCCTCCGCACGGGTTTCTGAGTAACATCACCATCAGTCTGCCATTCACCAGTGAGTATTTTTTAATATTATTTTTATATATTAAAAACGATAAAATAAAACGTCAGGAAATTTTTAGAGTAAAGAATGTTTTGTACATTTTTTCTTTTTCTTGATTTTTATATTCAATCAAAATTTTCATTTTGTTTCACGTTTTGTTTTAAATAAATTTTTTTAAACAAAAAAAAATCTTCAAAATTTTTCAATTTATCACATATAAACTATTGTTCGTAGATTTTGTTATTTTTAAAAATAAAAATCTAAGTGAAAAATATAAATTTAACGTTATTCTTAAATTATTTTTTAAATTGTTGTTTTAAATGTTTAAAAAATTTGATATCAAGTTAATATATTTTTTTGTTCAACAGTCGATTTTGATAAGCTCGGTTTGACGGATAATGAAAATCCCTACGGAGCCTTACCACCAGTTTTTGGGCGAGGAATCCAGAGCAGAGAGGCGGGCATGGCGCTAGCAGACTTTATTGCGTCGTTTATCAAAAGACGATTACACAAACGTGATGTGTATGAATCGCCGTTGAAAAATGCCTTCCACGGTGGAGAACGTGCGCTGTTGTACGGCACAGCCGAAGACATGCTGAGCACACTTGGATTAGATGGAAAAGCCTGTCTACTGCGAGCAATTTGTGAGGTACAGGGTCACCCGTTGAGTAACTTTGGATTAGTTGGAGAATTTCTAAAGCTTTTTTTCACGTAAGTATGCTTTGAAAATTAAACTCGAGAGTTTTTCTATACCACGCCATTGGCTTTATTGTGATTTATTTCTGCAGAGCGAGCAAATCGCCTTTTGCAAACATTCTGAATGAGTACGTAGAGGCGGAAAATCGGGGAAAACTTCACGGTGAATGCTGGCCCTATGTGAAGGCGTGTCCTAAATCACTATTTCTCTCTACCAATCGATACTCGTGAGTTCATTGAATTTTATCACGCTATTTTCACTCGCTAAAAATCCGCCACGATTGATAAAAAAATTTCTATTTATCGCAGAAAAGAGTCGAACGAGGGTGAAACGGATTTTCACGATGAATCCAATGAAATTGTGAATGACGAGAATCCACAGGATCACAATAGACACAGGGATCATTCGGTAAATCCAACATTTCCTGCGAATCCAGCAATGTAAATATTAGAGGCATATATAGGTAGGTACATTTAAATAATTTTAAAAGGCAAAAAAAAAAAAATTCCCGAGTTATTTAATTTTCTGTATATTTGTTTTTTTTTTAATTGGTTTAATTATTTAAAAAATATTTTTACACCGCAAAACAAATAATGCGGTACAAAGAAGCTCAGGTGAATGTAAAAATAATTCGCCCTACCGATATTCTAATCGGCGGCATTATTAATTTATTGTTTTTCTGCGCACAGCGAATTGTACAGTAACAACCGTGATGCTAGATAAACCTAATGAATTAGTTATTTATCTTAGCAAAGTAATAAAAATAATTATATCTAATTTTTTTACTTCGATATATTGAGCGCAAGGAGTTTACTGTATTTTTATATAAATATTGTATTTAATTGATACACATTTAATGCCATAATATATTTAATTATTTATATTTAATTTATTTTTAATAATGTGATTTTGTATAAAATCCAATAATAGAAAAAAACAAAATATGTCCATTATTTTTTGTTTGTTTTTTTTTTTTTTTATATTTCAAATAAAAATAGGCGAAAAAACAAATGATTAAAATTATATAGCATCAAATTTATGATTCTTTTATTTTTTAGCATCAATGAAATAGTGATTGATACTTGAATTAAATATTCGATATCTTATATATATTTAAATAATATCTATTTTTCATTATAGCTAATACTTTATTTCTTCAAAAATATAGAAAAAGTTTTTTTTCAACTAGTTACCGACATTACCGACTGTCGAAAATCGTTATTGAGCGACTGCACAAGATGGCGCGCGTAGCGCCGAAAATGTCGCCGACAGATTGTGTGTCGACGGGGGGGCGCGCGCGTGTGGATCGATGCCGCGACAACGGCGTTGACACACAGGCGAAAAGTTCCGAGTTCTCGCGAGTGTTCCCGAACGAGCGTGTGTGTGTCTCGCGATCAGGGTGGGGCGGGAGGGCGCTTCCGTCGTCGGCCAGAACGCGTCTAGCAGCAGCTCGCGGCTGTCAAAAGTTCATGAGTCGATTTGTATCCGTATCTCGTCGAGAGGCAAAGCGTCTTCTCATCCCGGTTCGCGATTCCGCCGAGACACTGTGCCGTTAAAACACCGCTCGCGTCGTTTTCACCGTCATCGGCGCTCTCTCTTCGTCAACGCTTTTGTTCCATTCGCCCCTCGGCGTGTGCAGTGTTCCCTCTGGATGAAGAGGAACCTCCTCAGCCCCTCTCCAACCTCCAACGTCAACTCCTCTCTTACTCGCGCCCCTCTCGTTCAGATAGTTCGCCCAACTGGGGCTGTGCCGGTCCGGAGGTTCCTCCGAATTATCGATCAAATACAGAGAAGAGCCTGCTTACGGCCGGGCAAAAGTGTCGCAAAGTGCCGATCGAAACACACGGAGGAATAATTTATTCGCTGAAAATCAAGGCTCACATCATCACTGCAGTGTATGTCACATTACGGAGACATTAACCAGCTCCCTGGCAAAAGGTGTCACACGATTGCAGGGTGAATTTTTCACGTAAGTGCTTTCAGTGATATATTCCTTGCCCACACAGTTTTATTTTTACAAACGTGTCGTTTGCTTTCACCAAAAATAACATTTTTACACCGATCATTTCAATAAAACACTTTTTTCTCTCTCATGTTCTTCCGTGAATTCATGCGCACTCACAGCTTTTTTTTTTCTCGCGAGGTCACGTTTTTTTTTTGCCATGTAATGGAATTTTGTATGACTACGAAATTTCGCTACAATTTCCGATACTGTCCAGCTTCCGCGCAATCGATATCCTGCGACTAACTGATGGCATGATCGCGCGACGAGGCGTAAGCGTGGGCAACAGGTAAAGTTTCGGTTTTTTTTTTTTTGCATTGACGGAGGGTGTTATTGATGCGCGATGATTTTCTCGAGATTTTTTGGTATTTGAGCCTTGAGAAAATGTTTTTTTACGGGAGGTTATGGCGGTGGATTGATGTTTTGAATTGTTTGTTTCAGATTAAACGTTGTTAGAAGGATCGTCGCAAGGGTGGCGGCGTTAGACGACCCTTCGGGGGGGCACTGTGTGCGCCGGTAGTCAGGTGTGTGCGTGCAAACGCGCGCGATACCCAGAGTTTTATAGGGAAAAAGGGTATTGCGCGAGGGTGTTCGCCAGTGTCTCGTGTGGTGGCGGGGCTCTTTTGGCCCGTGATAGGAGGTGCAAGTAGTAGTAGTAAAATAAAAAAGCGGGGGTGGCGTTTGTGAAGGCAACGTGTAGCAAGATGGGCTGTGCCATGTCTGCGGAAGAGCGGGCCGCTTTGGCCCGCAGCAAACAGATTGAGAAAAACCTCAAGGAAGATGGAATACAGGCTGCCAAGGACATTAAACTCCTTTTGCTCGGTGAGTTTTACTACACTAATTAAATTAATTTTCATGTTTTTTCGAAAACTATTGTTTGGAGAGCAAAAAGTTTCGGATAAAAGTTGTTCTAAATTAAATTATCTATTAAAAAGGTTCTTAGAGTTTTTTCAAAAAATTAATTACCTTGGCCAATAGAAAGCCTCAAAGTTGATTACGCAGATACAGCTTTTTTTTGTGACTACAGGAAACATTAAAACCCATTACCTGCTAAATTAACAGGTTTTTCGAAAAAATTTTAAGAACCTTTTTTGTAGATAATTTAAAAATGAATAAATTTTATTTGAAACTTTTTTTTCTACGATCGATATTTCTCGGTGAAAATTCGAAAAAAAAAAAAAATTTTTTATTATCAGAAATGCAGTTTAAAAAAAGAAAAAAAATTTTGATTTCAATATCTATTGCAGGTGATTTGGATGAATGGCACGCGGGTTCTGTGTGACTTTCTAAAAATACAAAAACCTCATTTTCTAAGAAATTTTTCCCAGAACACATTCATTGTTGCCTGAACTCACCCTCGAACTAGTTTTGCACACCCTTGAATAATATTTCGCACACAAGTACACACATGTCGTCGCCATGTGTTGTCTCACATGGTCTTTTAAAAGTCCTTTTCACTATACAGGAGCACACACTTCCGCTTGGAGAATTTTTGTTAACCCGTAAAAATTGCCCTCTTGAATATAATTGTCGCGAGAATGCCACGTGTTTTATTCTTTCTTCTTTTTTTTTTCTTCGCAAAGATTTATGGCTTTTCGCACATCTGCAAGATAAATCACTTCCGTTCGTATAATTAATTTAATTTTTTTTCACATCTTCAGGAGTTATATTTATTAAAAAATAAATAAATAAATAAATAAATTTCAAAACATGAAACATCTACATAAAATAAAAAATGCTAAATTTGCTAATATCTCTATAAGGATGCGAGTTGAAGGAATTTTCTAAAAGACCTTTTTTGTAGCTAATAAAATTATCTACAATAAAGATATTATGATAAAAAATTCTATCTTTAGTTCTTTCAAAGATATTTGAATTTTCAATTCAGTAGAATAATGTTTTCGATGTTTTTTTGATTTTTTTATGATCCAATTTTGGTATTTCGATTGAAGGTCATGTGAAATCATCGATGAATTTTACTACACAGACATCAGATGCATTTACCTTGGTTTTATTAAATTACTCGAAGCGCTTAGAGAAGTTCTAGCCGAGATAAAGCAGACGTATGATGGTTACAGTACACTTTGGTGCTTCTCGAGAGGCGTCAGATAGGTATTATAGGCTGCTACTTAACTGAGAGAGCTTTTAAAATAGGGGAGAGACTTGTGTGTGAGCTGAGCAGGAAAGCAAGTTCCGCCTATACGTCATATCCGCTTATAAAATAATGCACTTGATTGTCTACGCCAAATACCTGAAAAAAATTTATCAAAAAGCTATTTTTTCAATTGAAAAAAAAACTAATTCTTTATTTTTCATTTGCAGGAGCTGGAGAATCAGGCAAAAGTACGATCGTAAAACAGATGAAGTAAGTAAAAAAAAAAATTTTGTTAAGTAAAAAAAAAAAGGTTTTTACTTAGATATCTTGAAAAAATTGACCTTCGTACCTTGGCATAGTGTACTTTGACCCTTCGAGCAAACTGTTGCCTGCTCATCCCCTTAGCTCTCGACTCCAGAAGATCGATATTTACACGTTACGATAAAACGTTGCTACACTACTTGAGGTGAGCAGCTGTGAAGCACACTCCCCTCGTGCAGACATTTTTTTCGATGTGAAAAAAAGGCTTTATAATGAATATAGTTAAGTTTTTTTATACAGCGATCTCGAGAGGATTACAACGCACGTCCTGCTCCCGTACTCAATCGTTTAAATATCGTTTAATGGTTTTTTTGTATTTTTCTTTTTTAGAATCATTCACGAGAGCGGATTTACACCCGAGGACTTTAAGCAGTACAGACCGGTTGTTTATAGCAATACGATACAATCCCTTGTTG
This sequence comes from Macrocentrus cingulum, assembly GCA_002156465.1. Classification (NCBI taxonomy): domain Eukaryota; kingdom Metazoa; phylum Arthropoda; class Insecta; order Hymenoptera; family Braconidae; genus Macrocentrus; species Macrocentrus cingulum. The sequence goes on from MVJL01007603.1 coordinate 12,394, forward strand.
CTATTCTCAGAGCAATGCCCAATTTGAATATTGGATTTGCGACGAATGAACGAGAGGTACAGTAGGATATTTATTTATTTTGATTCTATTAGAGGCTTTGTCAATCAATTTGTACTGTGGAGATAATGCGTAATTAATTAATTGCTTGCACTCGATGGCAACAGGTGAGATAATTGACTTGCATGAGCTTGCAGCTGAGCAGTCCTCAATTTTATTTTACGAGAGTATTTTAAAACTTGAATTAATTAAACTTAAGGAGGAGGTTGAAGTGAGTTGAAAAATGGAGAAATTTGAAATTTTTTTTAACCTGATAAATGAGCAATTTATATAAAAGTGTTGGAAAAAATCGAAAATTAAGGATAATTGGTTTAAATAATTCAAAAAACATTTTTTTGTTTAAGTATTTTACTATAGTTTTAAATATCAAACAGCTTTTGGTAATAAATAAACAGATTCGGATCAATTTCAAGTGTTTTTATAAAAAATTACAGTCGAAATTGAGTCGGCGTTGAAAAAAAAAAAAACTTCGGACGGTCGTAAAAAATGAAAATAAATCATTGATTATAATGAAATAAAATAAAAGTAGGACACATAAAATTTTTAAAAATGAAAATTAAAGTGTCGTGAATAGAACAAAAAAAGATTTGCAGTAATTGAATCAAAATTCATCGAGTATCATGGCATTTTAACGGGAAATATTAGTGAAAATGGACTAGGCAAGTGTAAAGCACACTCTATTGCTTCGCATAAGGGATGTGCAAAAATTTAATTTTCTAAAGCACCTTAAAATTAATATTTATTTAGTATTATTCATGTTTAATTCGTGTTAATGTATCTATGATAACTTTTAGAATATTTAGTTGAGATAAGAAAATTTTTTCTTTTTTTTTCTCAAACTAAAATCTTCAAATCTTGCGATTTTTTCTGATTTTTCGTAGTTTTTTGACGATAACTCGAAAAATAAGCTAGATAATAAAAAATATTACTAGAATTTAATAATTAAGGATTAAATTTCCTCAAAAAATAATGTAAAATAAAGTTTTTTTGTATCTCCCTTAGTTTTTGAGGAATTTCAATTTTTTCAAAATATCTCGAAAACAATGCAAGATATTAAAAAAATATATTCTACATTTTTCATAGAAAATTTAATAACCTATCATTTCACTCTTATAACATTTTTTGATATTTCGATTCTTTATCGAGTTATCGAAACATTAAGAAAAAAAAAAAATTATTTTCTGTTATTCCAAAATTTCAAACTTAAAATTTAGAATTTATTTTTCACAATAGAATTTACTTTGACATAAAAAAGTCAGTCATTTTTGAGTATAAAAAAATTTTTCTTCATTTAAAATGCAGAAATTTTCATTGATTTTTATTTTTTCAACAATTATTACGATTTCCAATGCATGAAAAAAAAAAAAAAAATGATTTTATCGATAAAAAAAAAGCACAATTCTACCTTATAGCCGTATAAAATAAATGAATTTATATGTCCTCGTTTGAGTGCATTGATTCTCGCACGCTAATAATGATTACTCATTGCGGCGCTAAGAGTCTGAGACATTGCAAGCCAGTGGATGTGGTTTGCCACGCTTCAGCGATTATCTCATGAATGAAGCATTCACTGGAACCCTTTCGTACAGCACAGAGATGTATGACCAGTCATATGTTGATAAAAAAAATTCATTTGTCCGCGTCGTATCGAATGTCGAGGCGGAAAAAATGATTGTACAGCAGCAGCCACCACTGATTTCATTTATCGTCTGTTTTTCTTCTTTCAGACGGACGCTAAGATGGTGTTTGACGTCATTCAACGGATGGAGGACACGGAGCCATTCAGCGAAGAGTTACTGGCAGCTATGAAGAGGTTGTGGGCCGACAATGGTGTTCAGGAGTGCTTTGGAAGGAGTAACGAGTATCAGCTAAATGATTCTGCCAAATAGTGAGTGCTCTAGGTCCACACCTAAGCTGTCAATCATAAAAAGGATGATTTTCCAGCCCTGAAAATTTGTAATCGCCAAATTTCGGGGGGTAAATTAGGTTTGAGGCATGTAAAAACGTGTGGAAATGTAGAACGTCAAGTGTCTATGTTGTATTGATCGGCAATGACGTCACGCCACGCCCGTGTCACGTGGTAAAGCTGATGCTGGCGCCGCTCTCCCTCTTCCTGGTGAGCTTGCGTGCTACCAGGGGTTTACCTTTGGCTGCGGTCACATTTCTCAACGTTTTTCTTACTATCCTCCCTCTTAATTCACGCATTTCTTCCCATTTATGATTGGCAGATTCGATGAATGTTCGGTTTTTTCATGGGGAAATTGATTTATAATTTTTTTTCACAGCTTCCTCGATGATTTGGATCGATTAGGGGCAAAGGATTATCAACCCACAGAGCAGGACATCTTGAGGACTCGGGTGAAAACAACTGGAATCGTTGAAGTGCACTTTTCATTCAAAAATCTGAATTTCAAGTGGGTAATGAGGACGAGGAATGATGGAATTGTTGGTCCACGCGATTTAATGTACTTATATTGACCGTTTTATTCAGATTATTCGATGTGGGCGGCCAACGGAGTGAGCGTAAAAAGTGGATTCATTGTTTTGAAGATGTTACGGCAATTATTTTTTGTGTTGCCATGTCAGAGTATGATCAAGTTCTTCATGAGGATGAAACTACGGTAAGGATTTAATTTTTATTTATTTAATTTTTTAGAAAAAATTTCGCGTTAATTAGTTAAAATTACAATCGGTATTCTAAAAAAAAAAAAAAAAAGTCAAAAATGTTTTAATAATGTTTAATGGAAGAAATTCTTGTTTTTTTTTTGTTTTTTGCCGATAAGTCGGTAATTGAGGGAGATAATGGAAAATATCATGAGAGTTAAATTTTTGAAAATTGAATTTTCTACAAAAAATAAAGAATAAATTTTTTCGATATTTTGATTGGTTTTTAAGATATTTTGAAAAATTGTAATTTAAAAAAAAATTATATCTCAAAAACTAAGAAAGATACAAAAACACATGTTTAAAAAATTTTTTGTAAAAAATTGAATGCCTATCAAAAAACGAAAAAAAAAAAAAAAATCTCGAAAATTGCAATATTCACTTTTACCAATTTTACCAATTTTACCAATTACCAGTAAATATATATATTTTTATGTATTTTTATTTGTCAAATACAAATTTAATTCATTTATTTTTCCTAATAATTATCTATTAAAATTTATATTTTTGTATTTAAACAATTTATTTACTCAAGTTGATGATAAAAGTTGAATAATTAATTTTTTAAAAGACTTTGGGGTTGTTACAAGTGGTTTGTGTAATTGGAGAATCACGTGTGTAGCTAGGAAATATTATATTAGAGCTTTATTTTCCGGTTGAGAAAGTCAAACTATAGACATTTCGTGATATTACTCGAGTTTCAACCGGTCTCCCGCGTCATGACGTGTAAATTTTTCCATCATCATGTGACAAGAAATGAAAATAATCGTTCCAATAGACGTGGAATGTAACACTACAGTGTAAAAACATTGTGGGTATACGGGAGGAGCGGGAATGAAGAGATCAATTAGTCCGGGTCATCACATGTGGGAAGACTTTCATTCAATTTTCGTGTCACGCATCAAGTCTGCACGTATTTTACAGTGTCAATGTATTAATTGACAGTTCAGGCTACATGACAGTTTTCATTCAGCACCCGCGGCAAAGTCGCGCCAACACCATCATGCTAATACTTCATTAATATATTACTCGTCTAATTTGTCTTGCTCAGTCATTGCCTGTGACCTTTACGTTCATTCACACACAATTTATTTAGTTGTCAGTTATAAAAATAATTTTTACTCCCCCATTGAGTCTTTGTAGCTTCATTTATATTTATACTGATGTTTCGTTTTTTTAGAACCGAATGCAGGAAAGCTTGAAGCTCTTTGACTCCATCTGCAATAACAAATGGTTCACAGACACCTCGATAATCCTGTTTTTAAACAAGAAAGATTTGTTTGAAGAAAAGATACGCAAGTCTCCACTCACTATTTGCTTCCCGGAGTATGGCGGTAAGTTAAATATTTATTAATATTCAGTTTTATCATTTCTAAGAATTTTTTAAGGATTCACGCTGATTCTCGGAAAATTCGTGATTAATCACAATTGTCTTGTAATTTATCGTTAAATATTTTTTAACAGTTATAATACACACAGAAGGAAATTTTTGTTGAATTTATGAGTTGAATTTTTTTTTTTTTTCATCGTAAAAAATTCAATTTTATGATTATTTAATAATGAAACAAATTTTTTTTCTTCAACCAAATTTTTGGTTGAAGATTGTAATTTTTAAATATGGTGTGACAACAATTTAAGCAACTAATTTTAATGATATTTATGTAAATAATCTCTTATATAATGAAAAAAAATATTTTTATTTATTAATTAAATACAGTTTATGATTTCATGGTTTAGTTACATGTAAATTTGGTCAATTTTATGAGCTTTGCGATCAATTTTTCTTGTGATAACACTATTTTCAATATAGTTTATATAAAACATTTTTGAAAGAAGTTTTCTAAATTATTCTGCATTCATTGATAAATTTTACATATCATTTCGTATTCCCCGTTGAAAATACTTTGCTAAACTTTCTCTTCATAGCAGTCAATCGTCGTGACGAATTTTCGACCAACTTTACGGATTATTTTCCTTGAAATGAATTTTGAATTATTTATATATCTCATTTTATACATATAATTTAAATATATTCATGTTGAACTGTATAGATAAATAAAATCACAATCATATTCATTTGAAATAGACGAAAAATCGAGTTTAATGGTTTTAATATTTAATATATTTATTTATAAAAATATTTCGATAAAAAATTATCAGTTAGAGGAAACAAAACCTCAGAAAAAATATGTTTTCTAGCTGAAACTATGTGGAAATCCGGTCGAAATAATATCAATTACATGTCAATCTAAAAAAATTTATTTAAATTATTTAAATATTTATTCAGAATTCAAACATTCTTACAAAATAAATAAACAACCGTTGTTGATGTAGCAGTAAGCGTTTAAGTTTGTTAACCCTCGAAATTTTATAAATAATTTATTTAATAATTTGTATAAATATTTTTTTTATGAAAAAAATTTTTTTAACTTGATTTATCGAAGGAAAATTAAATTTTTTAATGAAAAATGATTTTTTATCAATGTTTAAATATTTTTTGTTTTGTTTTTTTCGATAAATTGTGCAGATAAAAAATGATTAAATTTAACATGTTTTCAGAGTGAATAGATGAATTAGTTGAACTAAAAAAAAAAAATGTTTTGTGGTTAATTACAGGCGCTCAAGAGTATAGCGACGCTGCGGCGTACATTCAGGCACAATTCGAAGCGAAAAATAAATCAACCACAAAGGAGATCTACTGCCACATGACCTGCGCCACAGATACAAACAACATTCAATTTGTATTCGACGCAGTCACAGACGTGATTATTGCCAATAATCTTCGTGGTTGCGGTCTCTACTAGAATTATATCGTAATCTATATGGTAAGCGCGATGAATTCAAATATGTTAACTGGATGAGAACACGGCGTTTCTCAATATCCAATATTCGCTTCGGCTCATTTCTCAGGGTAAGCGTCGTGTCATCAAGCCAACAAGTTCACGCGAGGCAACAAAAAAAAAAAAAAAAACAGAAATTAGACAGCGACAAAGCAAGTGTGTTAAAACAAACTAATTGTTTATTCAGCAAATGCCATTCCGTGAATTATATAACAGGACAATCGCAATTTGGGATTTTTAAATAAGCCGAAAAAAAAAAAAAAAAAAATCGAGGCGAGCCGGAGCGGCGCTAAATCCGGAATTTTTTTTTTTTTCAAATGCGGACTATTTGTGTCCAAACACCCTGTTGGGCTTTGTATTTATTATTTAATTGACATATATTGTCCGGGGGTGGCTTGATTATAAGAAAAAAAATTGAGAAAAAGCCTAAAAAAAAAAACCGGAAATTTTATTGACCATTTCAACACTCATCACTTGATTTACCTGAACGTTAATAAATGCATCTCGTACACGCACATAAAGCACAAAAAAAAAACAAACGACAATTGATAAAAGTCTATTTTCGCGACGATAGTGTGTATACGTTTTACTCGCTATAGTAAAAGAGTCATAAACGACCGGGAGTAGACAATTAATTATTTTTGTGTTATTATTAAACAATCAAAATAAGTAAAGAAAAAAAAAAAACAAACGTGATAAACAAAAAAACGAACCAAATACTACGTGCCAATGAGCATGGAATATTTATTTCAAAGACTCGAATGTGAGAGTCTGTGGGGTATTTTTTTTTTTTGTTTATTTTTTAATAATTTATTTATTTACAACTGGCTGGATAAGGAAAAAAAAAATTTCACCCATTAGACTCGGTGATTTTGTGGCACACTTGACGCTTTTAAACGACACAAGCTATATTTATAAATAAGATGTTATCACTAAACACTTTTTTCGCGAGCGTCATGACCATTTGTATGATTTTTTTTAAACGTGATTTTAAGTATACGTGAATTTGTGAGTTGTTTGCAAATGTATGTACGTCTGTCACTGCAATTTCCTGTTACCATTCTAGAAAACTCGTGGATATTTGAATGGTTGAAAGTGTGTGTATGTGTACTAAAAGTCGCGCGGTGTGTGCGGGCTAGAAATAAAAAATAACAAACGTTATGACACAGATTTTTTTTTTTTTCTAACAGCTGCTGCTTATATTCTATATTGAAATAATTTTCTGTACAATTTTGTGTATATTGTTTGATGATTTTTAAATATTTTTGGGATACAATCAATAAATAATATAGCCTGCACTGCAATCGATGCCTTTTCAAATATTTTATTAGACGTGTGTGCGTGTGTGTGTGTTGATGCCATCGATTAATGCGATGGAATTGTGACGAAAAAAGAAAAAAAAACAAGTGAAATAATAAGAAAACACACTGAGACGATGATTAGTTACGAAATTTTCGGAGATATCAGGCTAATTAATTAAAACTCTGTTTTTTTTTTTCTTTGAGGAAAATAATAATTAATAATAATAATAATAATAATAAATACAGTAAATTGACGAAAATATATTTGTAAGAGTCTATTAAACGATCACCGCGTTAATTAATTATGTATAATTAATATTTAATGAGAATATGTCGTGTCGTTTGTGTGTGTATAATTGCGAAAAATTTAATAAACAAATATATTATAGAATTTTGGTAAATAGAAGTGTGAGAATGTTAAACACAAAATGTCGGCATCGTTTTTTCTTTTTTTTTTTTTCTTTTAAGGGATATTTTGAGATTTTTTTTGTGTTCAATGAGTCGTAAATTTGTGGAATGTCGTGAAATTTTTATTCAAGTTACAAATGCACTTTTAAAAAATCTATTCAAATTTTTTTTCGTCAAATTTTGCATTTATTTTGATTTTTTTGAGATATAAAGGGATAATTTTTATGTGCCATTGCGAATTTTTTTTTTTTTTTTTCGATTTTAAGATTTTTTTTCTGTGAGATTAATAATAAATATTGATTTAAAAATATTCAAGTTATTTTTTTTTTTATCAATTTTTCAATGTAATATGTCGTTTTTTTTTTTTTTTGTTTTTTCGTCTAAATACCAAATTTTTGTATTTTGAAAGGATTTTTTTTTTTTTTTTTTAGAGATTTACTGTATTGCCTAGTATTATTAATTTTAGTTAATTGCCATATTATTGTGTATAACAATTATTTAAAGAAGAAAAAAGTAAAAAAATAAATTAATAAATATTTTCACGGCCATTTTTTTTGCAATTTTCATAGGTTTATTATTATTAATAATTAATAAATATCGTGTTTCTAGTCATGCACGACAAATGCACAAGCCTTCATGACATACACGTACCAAAATTTACATTTGTTTTTTAAATTTTAAACAAGTACGAGTGTGATTTTTTATTGATGTAATTTGCAAAAATCGAGGAAATTAATGACTTAAAAATTTTTGTTTTTTATAACTTCATGTATGTATGTAATTGAGTGGCAAGCTGAAAATGTTGAAATTTCGCGGCGATTTTCAATGCTTCCAATAAAATTGTTTTTTTTTTTTTTTGAAGCAATTATTTGCTTGTAATCACAAAAATATTGTACGACAGAGCGCAGCTTTCAGAGTGATATATTTCCATGAAATATATAATACAATATTTGATTTTTATTTTCTTGATATATAAAAGAAAAAAAAAAAAAAAACAAATTCCTCACTAAAAAACATTCCTCGAGAGATTCTAATAATATACAATTTTCATATTTCTATTTTTTCCTCTCTTTAGCTTACAATAAAAAAAAATTGTTCTTTTTACAAAATGAAAATTTGAGAGTGATGAATCATTGAATTAATATTACAATTACTACATTGTTATTTGTCAACTCTGAGACATGATTTTTAAATACCGACGAAAAAACTAAATAAAAGACTAAATAGTCTCAAGACGCGGTGTGTTTGACTGGAAACAGAATATACGATCTGTGAATAAATATTCGCCATACACTGCATCGTAAACATACTTTTTATCATTAATAATGAATGAAAAAATAAAAAAAAAAAATTAATAAACATCAGTAACGAAAAAAAAAAAAGAAAAAAAAAATACAAGAAATAAATCATAGCGTTATATCGTAATTGTAATAATTAATGGTAATATAATGATCATACTATTGATAAAAATAAAAAAGATAAATAAATAATAATGTTTAATTGATGATTATCGATTAATAATCAAGAGCGCACGTATTTAATTATTCGTTTCGATGATGAATATTGATTTTTGTGAAAAAGTGTTGTGTAAGAGTATTAAGATGAATATAAGAAAAAAAAAAAAAAAAAACAAAGTGTAACAAAATGTTAAACACAAGTCAAACCTTATACAAACTACCACTAAGAAAAATCTCTCATATAAAATTATTATGTAATAATTGTCCATACATCCTAAAATGTCGGAATAAAATAATATTAAAAAAATATATCCAACTATTATAGTAACTTTTTTTATTTTATATTTTAATTGATATAACATATTTAGAGTAAAACAATAGGTTTAGTTAATTTAAATTACTGATCAATTAAGGCTTAAATAATATAAAAAGATGTTGTTGGAAAATTTAGTTTTTTGAAGATTGTGGCTACGGATAGATAGTTACAGAAAATTCTATGAAATGTTTTTTATAGAAAATTAAATTTTCCGCAATTTATGTGGAATACAATTGTGCGTTATCTTGCGTATTTATCGAGTTATCACGAAAAAACTTAAATTGATTTTAGTTTTTCAACGATAACTCGATAAATAAAGGAGATATCAAAAATCAGTACTCTAGATAAATTATTTTGTTTAAAAATTCCTATGAAAAACGTTCTATAAAATTTTCTGTAACTATGATACTTTAGCCAGAAATCGCAAAAGACAGAATTGAAAAATGAGTAGGGGGGGTACCCTTCTCATTTTTTCGAAAATTTATTTCACCTTAGAGCATTGGGGAGTTGCTTAAAAAATAGCAAATTAATTTTATTACAAGATCCAGTGTCAAAAACTGCAAAAAAATGCATCCTTCCGGTCGTTTTTAAGGAAAAACGAAAATTTTGTGGCGGATCTGCCTCTGCATCCGCCAACACAATTGGCAGCATTGCGGCCACCACCACGCTGCCAGCGACTGTCAGAGCAACTAAAGCAAAGTTGCCTGCCTGCCAAGGCCAACACAGACAGACCACCACATTCTCATCTCGTCCGCTACAGCTATAGCGGCATTCTCAGTGCCTTGACGCGCCAAAATAAGTCGTCGTGTTTGTGTATCTCAGTTCAATAAATATATATTTTAATAACCCCGAGTTACATCATTATCAGAGGGTTATTCTAGACGCATTTACTTGCACGTGGCTTCCGATCCTTGGTGCCACAATTTTAGGATATGTGGCGCCATCTAGCGGTGGGCGGTTCGAACTAATATAGCAAATATTGTGTTTTTTCGATTTTCATTGATATCTCGCGAAATAAGCAAGATATCAAAAAATGCTGCTGGTTATAAATTATTAGGCATTCAATTTCCTACAAATTATGTTCTATAAAATTTTCTATAGCTCTTCATGCGTAGTCAGAAAATCCAAAAAACTGATTTTTCAAAAATATATTTTTTTTCGTGTTGTGTCGCAGTTAATTAGCTCAATTATTAATTAGATACGATAATAAGTAGTTTTAACCCCGAAACTCACGTTATTCCGGCTTTTTTCCGAGACGAAAAAAATTCGGATTTTTTGGCCATAAAACTCGCTCCGTCCGCTAAATAAATAATTTTTTAATATATTATGATTAATTACATTTGAAAAAACAATTTTGCGGCGTTCAAATTACAAGAAAAATTTTTTTTTTTGAAAAATTAATGCAATGTGTAAGGCAAATATAACTAATATCAAAATGATATAGGAAGTACATTGTGGTCTATCGGTCAGAGTGTCCGTGCGCTAAGTCCGAGGGCGCGAGTTCGAGCCCCGCGAGCGGTAATTTTTTTTTTTGTGATAAGATCATTTTTTTTCAATTACAATTCTTTTTTTTTATTTTTCAAATTAAATTCAACTTCAGTATCTGTGGCGCCATCTTGCAGAATTTTTCGGGACTATTCTATTTTGGGTGACCGCAGCGCTATGTGGCGGTGAATTGCAGAACTAAATTTTTCATGAAAAACTCGGAAATTCGTTAGAAAAAATTAGTTCTGCAATTTGCCGCGGGGAAGCGCTGCGGTCGCAAATCATGATTTTTTGTTTTTCCTCGATATCTCGCAAAATAAGGAAGATATAAAAAAATGTTGCTCTACATTAATTGTTGAACATGAAATTTTCTACAAATTATGTCGTATTAAATTTTTTGTAACTCTCCATTTGTAGCAAGAAAATCAAAAAAACTGAATTTCGGAAAATGTTTTTTTTCTCGTGATTAAAGGCAGTCAATTAGTCTAATTAACAATTATATACAATAAAAAGTTGTTTAAGTCACGGAATTCACGTAATTTTAGCGTTTTTTCGACGCTAAAAAAATCTAAACTTGTTTAAAACACTAAAATAACGCTAATTCCATGAATTAAACAACTTAATATCGCATATAATTGTTGATTAGACTAATTAACTGCCTTTAATCACGAGAAAAAAAACATTTTCCGAAATTCAGTTTTTTGGATTTTCTGGCTACGGATTAAGAGCTACAGAAAATTTTATTCGGCATAATTTGTAGGAAATTCGATTTTAAATAATTTACATAGAGCAACATTTTTCGATATCACCCTTATTTCGCGAGATATCGGGAAAAAACAAAAAATCACGATTTGCGACCGCAGCGCCACCCAGCGGCAAATTGCAGAACTAAATTTTCCATGAAAAATTCGTCAATTTGTCTGAAAAAATTAGTTCGGCAATTCACCACGAGGTGGCGCTGCGGTCGCAAATCGTGATTTTTCGTTTTTGCTCGATATCTCGCGAAATAAGGGAGATATCGCAAAATGTTACTTCATATAAATTATTGCAAATTAAATTTCCTACAAATTATGTGAGATAAAATTTTCTGTAGCTCTTAATCCGTAGCCAGACAATGCAAAAAAATAAATTTCGGAAAATATTTTTTTTTTCGTGATTAATGGCGGTTAATTAGTCTAATTGTTAATTACATACCATAATCAGTTGTTTAAGCCACGAAATTAGCGTTATTTTAGTGTTTTTCCTACGCTAAAAAAATCTTCACTTTTTTAAAACACTAAAATAACGCTAATTTCATGGATTAAACAACTTATCATTGTATATAATTAATAACTACACCAAGAAGAAGCCTTTAATCACGAAAAAAAAAACATTTTCCGAAATTCAGTTTTTTGCATTTTCCGGCTACGGATGAAGAGCTACTGAAATGTTTACTCGACGTAATTTGTGGGAAATTTAATTCTTAATAATTTATAACGAGTAACATTTTTCGATATCTCCTTTATTTCGCGAGATATTGAGGAAAAACGAAAAATCGTGATTTGCGACCGCAGCGCCACCTCGTGGTAAATTGCGGAACTAATTTTTCTCGACAAATTGACGAATTTTTCATGGAAAATTTAGTTCGACAATCTGCCGCAGGGTGGCGCTGTGGTCGCAAATCGTGATTTTTTGTTTTTTCCCGATATCTCGCGAAATAAGGGTGATATCGAAAAATGTTACTCTACATTAATTGTCGAGCATAAAATTTTCTACAAATTACGTTCTATGAAATTTTCTGTAGCTCTTGATCCGCAGCCGAAAAATCCAAAAAACTTAATTTTGGAAAATGTTTTTTTTCTCGTGATTAAAGGCAGTTAATTAGTCTAATCAACAATTATATGCGATATTAAGTTGTTTAATTCATGGAATTAGCGTTATTTTAGTGTTTTAAACAAGTTTAGATTTTTTTAGCGTCGAAAAAACGCTAAAATTACGTGAATTCCGTGACTTAAACAACTTTTTATTGTATATAATTGTTAATTAGACTAATTGACTGCCTTTAATCACGAGAAAAAAAACATTTTCCGAAATTCAGTTTTTTTGATTTTCTTGCTACAAATGGAGAGTTACAAAAAATTTAATACGACATAATTTGTAGAAAATTTCATGTTCAACAATTAATGTAGAGCAACATTTTTTTATATCTTCTTTATTTTGCGAGATATCGAGGAAAAACAAAAAATCATGATTTGCGACCGCAGCGCCTCCCCGCGGCAAATTGCAGAACTAATTTTTTCTAACGAATTTCCGAGTTTTTCATGAAAAATTTAGTTCTGCAATTCACCGCCACATAGCGCTGCGGTCACCCAAAATAGAATAGTCCCGAAAAATTCTGCAAGATGGCGCCACAGATACTGAAGTTGAATTTAATTTGAAAAATAAAAAAAAAGAATTGTAATTGAAAAAAAATGATCTTATCACAAAAAAAAAAATTACCGCTCGCGGGGCTCGAACTCGCGCCCTCGGACTTAGCGCACGGACACTCTGACCGATAGACCACAATGTACTTCCTATATCATTTTGATATTAGTTATATTTGCCTTACACATTGC
>MVJL01007607.1:0-12672 GCA_002156465.1 Macrocentrus cingulum
AAAAATTAATGGCATGACAAAGTAAGCAGGGTGTCCGTTGAACTTGATTCGGACCATAAAAAATAATTTTATACTCACCAGAAGCTCGACTTTATAGTGTGGCTTAGTCACCGATGTTTGTCTAATGACATATCCATGGATAACTCCAATCCCTAATTCAGGGGATAATCGCTCTTCAACTCTTACAACATGAGAGTGGCTTAGTCACCGATGTTTGTCTAATGACATATCCATGGATAACTCCAATCCCTAATTCAGGGGATAATCGCTCTTCAACTCTTACAACATGAGAGGATTTGACGAGAGCTTCACCCTTTTTCACGCCGGATGGATTAAAATTAATTTGGTGTTTTATTGCTAAAAAACCCGATCTTGTGATGATGTCCATCATAAAACCATTTAAAAACAAATACTGCCTCACAACCTCAATCCTACATTTAGTGCGAGATTATGCTACGGGTGGCGCCACATGTTTTCTTGCCCATAGCGAATAGTTCATACGCAATATTATTATCAATTTGATGTTCTAAAATGTTCTTTCAACACATCACGCAGTGCGTCACAGTCTGAAAATATACTCATTCGCGTCGCAGAAGGAGCGCATGACTTTTAATTAGATTCACGACAGATATAATGTGTTGACCCGAGAGAACTATATACATATAAAAACAAAACCATCCGAAAACCACACAAAATCCCCGTATTAAATTGATAATAAGATAACACATAAAAACGACATCATGGATAAAATCAAAATCGGCTATTCGGGAGTTGAGCTTCCACACTTGCGGAGTTTGGACGATTTTCTGCTGGACTCGGCACGTTTTCAAATTCCCAACTTCAAAGATCTGGACAAATGGGGCAACAGGGTTGCCCAAAACCTCATTTACTACCAGACCAATTATTTTTTCATGTCCATCATTATTTTTCTCATCGTTGGGTAAGATTTACTTCTAAAAACCGTCGGGATTTTTTTGTAAAATTCATTTTCCGGGCATTTTTGCGAATGTTTTGTATTACAGGGTCCTTCACCCGGCTAAAATGTTGCTCGGAATGATCGCAATGGCAGTGTTTATCGCCTTATTTGCATATGTCTCGACGGAAGGACGTGCAGTACACAATTTTAAGAAGCAAAATCCTGCTGCAGGAATAATTATTATCTTCTTGGGAGGCAGCTTTGTCACATATACTCTCGGATCTCTTCTAGTCTTCTTTGTTGGCATTCTGCTTCCATTTTCAGGTAATAAAAATAACATTATATTCTTATCAAGTGACTCAAGCTGTTATCACTGTCTATTTCAGTGACCTTTATCCACGCTTCTTTGCGACTTCGAAGCATGAAAAATAAATTAGTCAATAAAATTGACGGAATTGGTCGCAGGCGCACACCTATGGGTCTTCTTCTTGAACAACTTGGTATGGAAGTCGATCTCTTCACATGAATTCTATAGTTCCAGTCGTTTTTAAATCCGTCAACACAGTGATTGTAAAGTTAAGCTTTGCATTTTCCAACGTCGCAGCTTATATATTGAGAGAAAAAAAAAACAAACATGTGTTTAAACAAACAAACCAACAAACAAAAAAAGTATATTCCGTGATTAATTTAACCCGTAACTGAATTTTCAAGATTTTTATGCCTTGTAAATCGATACGATAAAATATTATTCCAAGATTTTCCCGAGATTTATTGTAATCTGGCGGTGTTTTTCGCATGTTTAGTGCTTTATAATCTCTAGTTTATACTTATGCTTCCTCTTTCATAAATTCATGGTATTATAAAAGATGCTGTTAATATTTAATCATTGATATCCATGATATTTTCAGACGATTCGTTAACGCAATTGTGTATGAAGCTTGAATCATCTACATACTTAAATAGGTAATTGATGAATTTATTTTTAAAGATTATACTTGTCTAATCACATCATAGTGGTGTTTAAGTATTCAATATACTATTGCGTTAGCCGAAAGAATCTTTTCATCAAATATACATCTAATTTTTTATTTTCTTGTTTTATTCCGGGTCATGAATTTTATAGATGATGTGGCTGGGATTAATATGACAAGTCAATCTAGTGTGCCAAGCACTAAAAAACTCCTCGCAGAATAATAGATTAATGGCAGCTGTGTTTTCATGTGCTCTCGTAAATACTTAAATGGTGAGAAAATATGAGAAATATATTTTTTACACGTAAAAATCCACCTGTGAATAATTTATCTAGGCTAATAATAATAGTATATAAGCTTTCAATTAAATTCAATAATTATTGCTTTCTAGTCTGCACTGCCCGTGATCCCGGCGAAATATTGCAAGATGTTTCTTAAAAAAAATTGAGATATAGTCATCAATGAAATATTATAAAAATGTAATTTTGATGATATCTAATATTACTATATGCGTAAGGTTATCTATTTTAAATATTTTATATTGTATATGCACAATTTTGTTCAACTTTGCATGGATATTATTATATTTGTTTGAAAAAAAATAATGAAATATCTGTGTTTTTTACGCAAAATAAATCTACTCTTTCATTTCATTTAAATGTACTTATTGAGAAAGTAAATATGTAGATTAATCAAATTTAGACAGTAGAGTGAATTTTTTTTTTTCAATGATAAATGTATTTTAATGCAGTTGTTTACACATTTATCGGCGGAAAAATCATTAAAAATAGCCACACATCGATTATAAATCTTAATCGCCAAGGAATGTTGACACAGACAGCTAATATGATATTTTTTAAAATCAACAACAAGTGTAATAGAATAATTAAGTAAGAGAGCGGAAAAAAGACTTTAATTCCGGAAGACATGCCGTATTTAAGCAAAGTATATAAATTTTCAATTTATGTAGTCGAGTTTGTCGCACTATAATAGATAGAGAAAATTAAATTTATTATGAAAACCACGTTCAAACATTCAAGTTAAAATCTTCCTGCAAATGGCAGTGTTTGCAGCTAATTTTACTTAAAAACTCCCGAGCTAAAATTATTGTTTTTTGTTTTTTTTTTTGTGAACTTAGTGCCCCTAAATCTTCGTTATAAATACTGTGTTGGAAGGAAATAATATTGTGTCAGAGAGCCGTGTCTCCGATGGCAGTGCACCGATATTAGTTTTGGGAAATGGGATTAAATAAGTGTGTTCACTTCGAGAGAATCCCAGAGTCTCAATTCGATTGATAAAATCCTGCAATTAATTATCAAAATATAATAAATTGTAAATTTTAGTTGAATTAAATAATAGTTGATTTCAAACCTCAATTGTGTCGTTGGCACTTATTGACAGTGCTTCCTTTCCTCCACTTGGAAATCGCAGACACAGTCGCATCAGGGGTTCACCATCGGCTGCAAATAAATAAATAAATAAATAAATAAATAAAATTATTTTTTCAAGATTTTATAGTAACAAAAATCGGTAACTCACATATCTCCGTCTTGTTCAACTCGGCAATAGGTGGCTTTTGAGCGCTGGTACTCGCAGAATCTTCTTTCGTAGCAATTTTTGCCTCATTTGAGGGTGTTTCGTTGTAAAATTCATCCACCAACTCCATTCGAGAGCGTTTCCCGCGAATTGTCGTGTTTACACTGGTGCTTATGAGGGCAGTATCGCCATTGTGACTTAAATTAGACATGATAGTGTCGACAGAGGTGCGAGATTTCTTGATTTTCTTTCCCGAATCTTTGGAAATGTTGTGCACACCGCGAGCTCCACGTTTCACCGACGACGAGGGCTCACACTGTGACTCCTCAATGCACGGGGCCTCTGAACTGCAGTCAGGCGATGGCTGGCTGCTCAGCATGTCGTTCAAGCTTGTCAAAAGATTGTCGACAGTGATACTGTTAAACCATCGCACACATTCACCCGTTCTTGGATCAACAATGGCCAGGTATGGATACTCGTTTACGTTGTAAAAGTCAATGTAACGTCGTCCATCAGAAGATACAGACAGAACCTGATGGAAATAATTGCAATTTCAACTTGAGGTATAAATAATTGATTGTAAACATTTTCAACGTACCTGCCACAGTACAAAGTGGTCTTTAACAATCTCCTTTATTTGCTTGTCTGGCCATATGTCTCTGTTGAGAATTTGGCACGAAAATTCCTGTGGATTTTGAACATTGACAAGGAGCCAACGGTTAATAAATTTTGCTCGTTCACGTGCTTCGCTAAAAGTGCCTGAAAAAAGTATTTCGTATGGAGGCCTGAAAAGATCCTCAAGTCGCTTAGTTTTGCGATGTGATGTTCTGCCAGTTCCCCCGGCTTTTCGTGTCATTTCCTCCTCTTGCCGCCCTAAAATATTAATTAATTACTTACTTACAATCAACCGAATTTCATGAATAGGTTATATACAGAAATGGAAATATTTATCAGACATCGGGTGTAAAATAGGTCGTTGAAACTTAAACTTACTTATTTCCACGGAAAAGTCGCGAAATCGATCGAAAACACTGTTGGAAGCCATGGGAAACGAGCACGCCGGTTCTGTCGGCACTAGCACCTCCTGGGTCGGCAAAATAGGGGCTCGAACCGCTGGTTCATCAGCTTCAATAGGTGCAACATCTCTATCGATGGGTCCATTGCCCTCAAACATGAGTGTTATTGCATTCTCAACATTGCCTTCGGCCAAAGTTAAGTATTGAATTGCTGTGGCCTCGCTTTCGCCTGGAATAGCAAAAATAATAATAATGATAATACTAATAATAATAATAACAATAATGTGACAAAGCTTAGCACAAAGTGCAGATGTTAATTGAAATATCTTTTGGATAGGGATAAATCACGCTTGTGAATCGAGAACCAAATGCAAAGTTAAGAGAATGAACGTTTTTTCCACTTACCCGTGACTTCAATAAATTTTTCAATTGACGCTCGCTCCATTGCTAAGTAAGTTGCAAAACTTCCTCCACCTTGTGCTTAGTTATATTTTTATTGATAATATTGCTATAATAATTAATTCTAAGCAACAAACAGAAGAACAGTGAAGAGCACCTCTCTAGTATCTCTCTCAGTCGTGCTTCCTTTCTCTCTCTCACTCTCGTGCACAAAAAGACAGTATAGGTTGCTCCCCTCTCTGCGACATATATGACATATGTATAGTATATATACTATACAAACCATACGCCGGTGTACCACCGACACCGTCTACAGTCACGGTATCATGTATACAGTCCATTAGTTTCTTTTTTTTTTTTTTTTTTCTGCAAAAGCCCATAAATTCGCATGCTAGCGATATTCACGAGCGATAATGGTTTCTAATAATCTGATTGGCTTTTCAGACAGACGTTTTGTTCAAGAGCCGCGGTTCGTGTGTAAATAAATAATCTGCAGTATAGATTCGTGCGGCCGGATTTACATGGATGGTTCGTGGACATAATATATATTATCCTCACCGCAAAATATAAAAAATATATATCTATACATATGGCCTGTTTATATATATATATAGATATATTTACATTGCAGTATGAGGATCAACCTCGAATAAGACCCACTAATCATCCATGTAAATCC
Organism: Macrocentrus cingulum; assembly: GCA_002156465.1. Classification (NCBI taxonomy): domain Eukaryota; kingdom Metazoa; phylum Arthropoda; class Insecta; order Hymenoptera; family Braconidae; genus Macrocentrus; species Macrocentrus cingulum. Next base: position 5,518 of record MVJL01007607.1, read on the forward strand.
GGCCTGAGTGTTACCAAAGTTGTACTACTTTACCAATCCAGTGAGCTATAACCTCAACAAGACTGTTATTCTAACCTCGCAATCAATACAAAGGTTTGAAAGTGACTAAATGGTGTAAAAATAAAGTGTATTACTCGGTGTGCTAGCTGTGATAAATAATATTCTGTCAAGGAATCCGTGAGATACCATTGTCCAACGTTGTTTTGCGTTTATGCTATAATCAGTTACCAACTTCCCGGCGATTTTTCACCACTATACTTCAAACAGGTTTTTGTGACATTTTTACTCGGATAATTGTCCATTAATTGATAAATTTTGTTTCTGACATTACAGCATTATCTAGCGGTTCACTCTGCGAAAACATACTCCTGCCCACAGTGTAATAAAAGTTTTTTCACTCGATCCATCTAGGCTGCGCACAATTGCGTCTGTGAAACGGATTTTTCCAGCTTCTGCTTGGAGTCGTTTTTACGAAGCTCTGCTGACCCTCGTCAAGTGGCTGCTGCTTCATCCAATTGATGAAGAGTACAAAAACCGCTATCAATAGTTTTTTTTCTTACGATATATTTCTGGATTTCTATGTTTGTTTAAGATGTGCCAGTCGAAAATTCAAACCAGAGTTGTGTTTGTGATTCTAGACCATATTTGCTTGACTCTCTATAGTGTATGGCGCTTACGACAATCACGATGTACGACAGCTTTGCTAAAGTAACCGAGCGCAATCTTTGAAAAATTATGTCCAAAAAACGCGAAAAAAAAACTTCAGCAAAAAAATTAATCGTGCCGAGTTCAGTAGCGGATAAAAAAAAACATCTATGATGATTTAGATTAGATACTTACTGGACGTTTGCAACGATCAGAACCGCCAACTCGCCGTGGAGACGGAAAATCTGCTCTCAGGCTACGGCGAGGAATCTGATGACTTTGAAAAGGGCTTTGCCCTGACACAAATAAGGCGTGAAAGTGTCAGTAGAAAAATTCTGAAGCTTCCGATGGGTCCGAATCTGCAGAGGACTATATTCATGCAGAAGGCGATGAAGAATTTGATAAATCCATTATTAAGCGATGTTAGAGGTCTTGATGACAGAAGTCAATAAAAGTGCAGCTGATGAAACGTTGGAAAACAATTATGACCCGTAGTGACGCACTATGCAATTTTTATGTGACTCTATAGTCGGTATGTATGGTGCATTTGGTGAGTGCACCGTCCCTTGCAATTATGGACACTCTCTGTGGGACGACTCTGCTTGACTCTGCAGTCGTTGAGAAGCATTGACATTTTGGTGCGTGTTTTGACAAAGGCATTTGACAGATTTGGTGACGAAATTGCATCATTCGCCTGTGATTAAACAACGTAAATAATTATTTGCGTTCTAAGATAAAAAGGAATGGTTAGATAACTGAATAAATCCCCAAACAATCTAGCGCTGTCTTAATTTTGCTTAAATTATTTCAAGTCGCGGATATACCTAGTTTTTGTTAAATGTTAAAAATACTGGAATTAGAAAGCTTTCGTGCGATGCCTTTTGTACAGAAAATTTTTTAAACCATGTTAATGGATTAAGTAATACAAATATTATTATTTATAAGGTATAAAAAATTATATTGTTATTGATGAGTGAGAATGTAGTTTTATAGAGTGCGAATATAAAAAAAAATGAATCGTTTCCTCTTATACTATTCTTTCCCAATTATCGCAAATTCTTGAAAACTAACAATATACATAAAGTTATAAATAAACAAAATTTTTTAATATACTCTATTATGTGAAATATTAAAAGTTAAAAGAAAATTTATTTATTATTTTTTTTTTTAAATCAAGCATCACAAAATTTATTATTTTATCTGATGAATTTCATTTTTTTCAAAATATTGTATTCGCTAATGGATATTAATATATATGTAGGTGTGTAGGTCTATAGTGGTTATAGTCAAACTTGGTGTAACATCTTCGGACAAATCTCTAACAGAAAATTACTGTACCACAAATAAATCTCGAAAGATTTGTAAAAAATTTTTCTTTGGCGCGCTTGCATTTGAGTCACTTGCTCTACTGTCAATGATTTACCATCTTTGGGGATTGCTTCTGCAGTGTGGTGAATATAAATACTGATAAAATCCTGCGTGATAATATTTGTAATCAGTATTTTCATGAATATAAAGATTAATTAAGATTATTTCAATGAAAATGGCCATTAGAAAGCAGTTTTAGGAAAAAAATATAGGAGGTATATTCTGCCAATTAATTTCCACTTGATTTTTTTATCATCACGAACATATTAATTATTTCCTGTAATAAGTATGGGGATTAAAAATTATTTTATAAATAATTAAAAAATTAAATTAATTATAAATTTTAGATATGAGAGAAAATCTTTGCAATCTTTATACACTCTCATATGAAATAAGTATATATACGTTTGCGCTCATGATAATATAACGCTATTTTTTTCTAATTATGGTACAAATCAATATTCAAAAAATACAAATATAAAAAAATACCTGAATTAGCATGTAAATTAGAATACACTTTTTCACATCCGTATTTAATTTACATAATAAAAATCTTGAATAAGTATTTCTTCGCTAAAAGCACTTTTCACTGCATTGATTTACAATAACCGGATGGCGGTTGAAAGGCACAAGCTCGTTCTGTGCATTCAACTGGCGTGATAGATAATTTCAGACCTGCCTTGTTTTTATGTTGCTGTTCCATTGAAAACACCACGAAAACAGGCTTTTAAATAGATTAACCAAATGTGCGAGAGGTTTTCCTGATAAACTTTGCTAGCAAACATGCGAGTTTGGCAAAATGCACAAACAAGGAGATACTTATTTTTAAAAATGTATTTTTTCATAAATGGTCATTACCAAAAATCCGTTGTGAATATGGATTATCCTATATGAGAAAAATAAAGTGTTGAGATGCGCGTTTATGCCGTCACATTGAGATTTTTTAGACTTACTGAAAGATTAAAAAAATTTTTATGAAGCAAAAAAGGGGGATTTTAATAACTGCACGAGATAAGCAGGGAGGATTAACCAAGCTATTATCTTTACCTCTAATTTACCTCCGTAGCAAAATGAAACTTGTTTTATGAGAAACAGCCATCTGGATGAGAGATACACGAGTGTTTCTTCGAATTACAGAAACACTTTTATGGATAAAACAATAGGGCTTTTTATATAAGTGTTTATTTTATACTCATTATATCGCAAATTTGACATTTAATGGTCTGGTAATTCAAAAATGACATAATTTAATTACTTTTGAATGAATACAGATGAAATTTTGTTTGTTTGTTTGTTTGTTTTTTTTTTGTTTACACAAATAATAATTGATTTGTAAATGACGAGTTTTTTTGCACTCATAGAAGATAATTTTAAAATATTGAAGCTTATATAAATCTTGTACGATAATGCTTGTATTTTTTACTAATAAGTGCTCAGACAAAAAATTATGTATTTATTTTTTTCAATAACCGTGTAGCAACAGAGACTATATAAAAATATTTTATGTCAGTGCAATAAAGTTCGACGGTTTAACAATATGCTTTCAATTCAGAAATAAATTGATACCAACGACAAACTCAATTTGATTCTGTATACAGGCGATTTTAATGGCATTTGTTGAATAAAATCTTCCAATCATTTTGGAAATCATATCTTAATTGGAAACATATTTCAACTGAAATATCCAATTGATTTCGAATGAAAAAACCGCAAAGAAGATTTCTTAGGATTATTCGGGCGACAAATTTAGAAAACTAATTTTTTATCATTTGAATATATTTTCCACAATTGATTACTCCCTGTTGAATAAAAGCAATATTATATCTCCACTTTTTCTATATAATACCACAATAAATCTCGAAAGAATCTTCGATAAAATCACTAATAACTACTGTTTAATATGTAAAAAAAATTAAACTCTAATTTCTAGAAGGCAACAATAATACTCAGGATTACCCATGGCGGTTTGATAAGTTATATGTATTATTTAAACCTCATGCACAATTTGAAGAAACTTATGTTACATGGAAGTGTGCAACTATAACACAGAGAGCGAATAGAACTAATCCAATAAAACTTGGGCTGCCTTGTGCAAAGGTAAAATATATTGCAGTTGTTCAACAACAATTGCCTTGCAGTGAGAACTCTCAATCGCATATCATATCTATACATGTATGTATAAAAGATATTCACGGTCTGTAAATGTTAAGTTGTCGAAACAACTCTCAACTCTTATTCTATACTTACACGAGTTGTCCGCCACTTTGTTGCCATTTTTTCAAACACCATACATTGTATATATCAATCAATCAGCTAAAATATATTAAAAAAATCTCAATTTCGCACATGAAAAAATTTTTCCACTAGAAACTTTTTGATCCAATTTGCAATAAAACTTTTTTGAAAAATTGATATCTTAGTTAAATAAAAAGATCTCTTGAGTAAAGAATAAATAAACACAGTTAGAAATCTACATAAATTGTATATCGTACTATGTCATAAGTATATGGAATAGTCAAAAGTAAAAAATGCGTGTAATACATATATTGATGTATATACTTATATTGCAATTTAAAATGCACATACTTCAATACTAAATATCTAGACGTAGGTATAGATATTAGGTATATCTAGTTGAGAAATTGATTTCGCACCCATTTCATTCGTTAGCTTATATAATTGAATCGCTCAATATGATATCACTGTGATAGTATATAATCCAATCTATGCCTGCACTAGATGTTTGCATTTCGCGACGACACACGGTTGTGGTATATTCCTGGGGCGCTTAGCTATACCACATGAACTGCCGGTGCGGTTGAATGAGAGACTCTCGACGTCTCAAAAACTACCCTGAAGGTTAATATGCACTTTGCAGAACGTATTATATATATATATCCAGGTTCGTATATGCATTTATTATTATTTGCAGGCCTTTTTATGCCTAGAACCCTGGAGTTCTTGTTTCTGCTGCTGCAGCAGCCTCATTTTTTCTGTGAATAATACATTCCATTTTCATTACTCACACTTTTCCTCTTCCACGATTTTACAGCTTTTATGTCTTTCGTTGAGTACGACAGGTTTTCTCGCGGGCGAAAAACTTTTTCTCTCATTAATTACCTATAGTGTATTATATATTGACATCCTTGCGCACAGTCAGATATTTTTTATTTTCAAGATAAGTTAATGGAAATTTTCACTTTGAGATGTTTCTTCTACTGTAAAAACATTTTTTTTTGCTTATCTAGACAAAAATTTTTAATGGCTTGTTAACCTGGAGAAAATAATAGAATATTAATTAGTTTTTGAATTTTTAAGTGTATTAATCATATCTAAGTATGTACAAATTTTTTGACTCTATAGTGATCGGTGATGCAGCTGCGTTGAGGTGTCAATTAGTTGGATATCTTATCTGGGATCTATGCGATCTCGGTCATTAGCTTAAGTATCGAAGCTTCCCCATCAATTCGATTCTGTCAATGACAGAGGAGAGCCCTTAACAATGAACGTATGGTAATTTCATCTAGCGCATGCCCTTGTATCTCACGTGTATGTGACATCAAATTAATTATCACGATAATTATTTCAAGTGTGACATGCTGCTGCAATGATATATCTATATGTGTATAAATGGTTATTTTTCATCACAAATAATGAAAAAATATTAATCGAATCCACCATTAAATTTTACTTCAAAGGCAATAAGTATAAACAGGATAAAAATACTGCATATATGCGAGAGTGAGTTTATCATTTTATTATCATTAAATAACTCATAACATATGAGATTTGTCGTCACATTTTTACATGAATTCATTTTTTAAGTAGGAAAAAATGTTATACAAAAAAGGCTTCATGTAAAATTTCAATATTTAAAAGATGACTAATATATAAACCGCCTTTAAAATATAAATTTGAATTTACGTGCGAGCTATATTCAAACTCGCAAACTATTGCCATAATTATTATTAACGGCTGTGTGTATATACCGTACATAACCATGTTGTTTAGGACAATAATAATCTATATAGTACAATGGAAAATAATATGTGGTTCGGTGCACATTAATCGTGTGCAGTGATATATTTACGATTAAATCATGTACAATGGTTTTGATTTTATTGGTGATGGGTGCATGCAACGGCTGATTTGATAAGATTAGATTAAACTAACAAAGTTGAAAAAAATAAATAAATAAATAAATAATAATAAAATAAAATAAAGTAATTAATACTTAGTAATAATTCGCCATCTTTTAATTTTTGCCTGAAATACTAAATTTCATTTTATTATCCCGCAGTCGGATGTTTTTGTGGAGAATGTTAATCTCGCATGACGGCACCCTTCCCGCCGGGCATTTAAACATGATTTCATTTTGTTGGGGGTAGGAGAAAAAAATTATGTGGCACCAACACTCGGCTGGGGATCTATTTGTAGCATTAAATACCATTTCAACTGTATAAATTGCAAACCCGTCTGGTGATCCGGCAACGTCAAAGCTGATCGACAGTCCAATCAAACTGCTCGCCATGCATAATTTGGCGTAATTTGCCTTGCGGTAATTACGAAACCTAGGTTTCCACGCAATTACCTTTGTTCTGAGCCCGGCACGTTCGGCAGAATTAGTATAGTATAGACCCATCATTATACGTCTTGCCACAACGGTTAAGGATTTGAACAATTTAAATCGCTCGTTTGAGACGAATAGAGAACATTATGAAATTTTTTTAAACTAACTTTTTAAATTTTTTTTCATGGAAATAATTGAGGATATGAGAATTTTCATGCATAAAACTGTGGTAGAAAATAAATTCTTTCTTAAAAATTGCGAAAAAATTTTTTTTCATGGAAATAATTGAGGATATGAGAATTTTCATGCATAAAACTGTGGTAGAAAATAAATTCTTTCTTAAAAATTGCGAAACGTGTTGAATAACAGGGAATTCATTGAATTTAAACGCGGAAAGCATTAAATTTGCATTTTCAATGCTTTATCGGATTCCTGACCTTCTATAGTTTTATTGCTCCATATATGTAATTAAAGGCTTATATTTTCGGACTTAAAGTTCGGTTCAACTATTATTATTAATGGGATATTAAATTCGTTTTTTTTTTTTTTTTTTTTTTTTTTTTTTTTTTTTT
>MVJL01007618.1:0-11027 GCA_002156465.1 Macrocentrus cingulum
GGGGGGGGGGGGGGGAGAGAAATTGCTAAGTCGGGGGCTTCAGTGCATGAAGTCGTTTCCACAGTAGGTAGAAACTAAAAATACGAGTGTGAGTGAGCGCACGCGTGTATGTGTATGTGAGAAGCGTAAAAATGCGAAAAGATAAAACTAAAAAAAAAAGAACAAAAAAAAAAATAAATAACGCTGGACGGTACATGCGCGGCGAGAAAACCTGCAATATAACAAGCAATAAATAAGCCACTTTTAATTCCATGTATATTAAACCATTATGTGGATGCTTACGAGATTTATTGATTATACAAGCAAAAAAAAAAAAATACCAATTTTACATATTCTTACTAATCGTAAATAATGGAGAAAGCAAAAGAAAAAATGAAATAAGAAAAAAAAAATAATAAATAAACAATACAAATACGTATAGCAGCATATTGAATTATACGATTATGTATTGCGTAAAGAAAATAAATAATAAATAAATAATACCAAGCAAACAAGCAAGCAGAAGTTAATCTACGTAAGTACGTACAGTTTCAATTTTACACTACAGATAATAATGACTATAAATTTAAGAAATATATAAGATGTAATGATGAATTTATAATAAAATAATAAACAATTGTACAGAATATTTATGAAAACAAAAGGTCCTATTTTGACAAAAGAGCCGAACGTAGATATTCAAAAAAAAAAAAACAAAATAATAAATAAAAAAAAATGCCTTGATAAAAAAAAAAAAAAAAACAAGCGATTCGTTTGGTAAAAAAGATCTATGTGCTATTGTAAATGAATAATTAAATACAATAATAATGATTGAAAACTCAATTTTGAGAAAAATATGAGAAAAATACAAAAAAAAAAAAATCGTGTAATTTATGGGGAAAAACAAACGAAATAGTCATGCGTAATTTTATAAAGGCAAGCAATGAGAAGACATTCCAGTATGATTGAACTTGAAAATAAATAAATAAATAAAATAACCATGAGGCAAGTTCTTAAATGATGTTATCAATAATATTTAGCGAAAAAAATTAATAATAAAATAATTAATCTTAATTCCTGTGCTTTTAATGGAAACAAACAATCAGATGGAATTGTTTTCTCGTATTAAATCACGTACGACTCTTTTTTCAAATTGGCCAGACTATAATGGGTGTTTTGTAAGATAAAGCAAAACGATTGGTCCAGTGATGCAAGCATAATTATTGCGATTATCGGCTTTAAAAACAAATGTGAATGTCCTTTAACGAGCTGGATTATCAAATAAATGAATTAATAAATATATAGGAATGAAAAATTGAGGCTACAATTAACAACAACAACAACAACAACAACAAAAATAAAATAAAATACGAGGCTTTTTTTAAACGGTGGTTATATAAAGCCAGAATATAATGAAACAACTATTAACTGAGGCCACAAAATAAAATCATAAAATACCATCAGGAATATACAGTTAAAAATATTAAAAAAAAAAGGGCCGACAATTTAATCCATTGTGTATGTATACAAACAAACAAAAAAATAAATAAATATTGCGATTATGAATATAAACATTAATAAATAATAATGCAAAAAACAATGTTGTACCCCTCTGTACATATAAATATATATATACATATGGATATATATATATATATATATATCTAATGAATTCGTATCAATTATATATGTTTATTATTGTTTTTAATTATCATTGGTTACTATTGCGATGACGATTATAAATTAATTCTTATCATCATTATAATATTATTAATATCTAAGAAAAGGTTCACAACGTGCCGTGTGTATGTGGGAATAAAATATATAATATAATGGACATTGTTCAATTCAAATAATGATCTTGTTTTTTGTCAAATGCCTCAATTTTTTAATTGTTTCATTTTTTTTTTTTTTTTATTGTTCAAATAGTATCATTGTCTGCCTTTTTAAGATTTTTCTCCGTAGCTAACGAATAGATCTCACAGAATTAGAGACCTTCGTATCTCTATCAAGAGAATGGTCAATCTTGAGATCCTTCGCAGCGCGGAAAAAAACCTGCCCTAACCGAGGCGCGATCCCACGTTGCACCGAGTCGCAGCCGCATGGTCTTGACCACTGTGCTACGAGCTCGGCCTATTGTTCAAATAGTATGTTGTGTAGTTTTTTAGTTGAAAAAAAATTATTAATTTAATTATTGGATGTTGCTAAAGTTAAATAAAGAAGGTAGTTATTTTTTGTTGGATTTTTTAAGGGATATATATCCCTTGGAAATCTAGTGATTTTTGTGATTTTTTTTTTTTTGTTTTTAAACAATAACTCGGTAAATAAGTGAGATATTGAAAAATATGATGAATAACAAAAGATTTAGTATTAAATTTTCTATAAATAATGTTAAATAAATTTTTTTTCTATTTCTCTTAGTTTTTGAAATATTAGAGTTTTTTTTTGAAATTTTCATTTTTTTCAAAATATATCAAAAATATGAGAAAATATGAAAAAAAAAAATATATACCCTACATTTTTTTGTAAATAATAAAATTTTCTATTTTTTTATTTCTATAATATTTTTTGTTATCCCATTTATTTATCGAGTTAAAAAATTATTATTATCTTATTATAAATAAAATTAATTTGTTCTTGTGTGTTTTTTCTCATGCGTTTGAAATTTGCCCGTGCAAAAAATGGCCGTCATCTGGGGGATAGCACACAAACAAATAATTGAGCGCTCTTCTCTAACCTTATTTTTTATGTTTTCAAGTTGGCAGCATTGTCAGTCAGCTGACGTGTACGCGAGTGTGTTTGTAAAATCTGGTCAATGTTTGTCGACTTTTCTCTGACGTAAAAAATTAAATTTTAATTTTTATTATTTAATTACTTAAATAAAAACAAGTGTAATATTAATATTAATTATGGGATCATTATTTTCTAAAAAGAAACCATCAAGTAGAGTGACTGAACAGGATAAAGCAGTGTTGGTAAGTGACAAATAAAATTCTAACCTAAAATATCAATTTTTTCTAATTAACATTATTATCACAGCAATTGAAACAAACTCGTGATAAAATTAAGATTTATCAAAAACGAATTGAACAGAATATTGAGAAGGATCGTGAAATAGCTAAAAAATTAATTCACAATGGTCGTAAAGAGTAAGTTTATAAATTAATATTTTATTTTTCTGTTATTTAGTGTTATTAATAATTTATATTATTTATATTCAAGTCGAGCACTGTCGTTGCTACGTAAAAAAAAATTCCAAGAACAAATTTTATTAAAAACTGATGGTCAACTTGAGAATTTAGAGCGAATGGTGCACGATATTGAATTTGTACAGGTGGAAAGTAAGGTAATAGAAGGCCTTAAAATTGGCAATGTTGCTCTGAAAAAACTTCAAGATATATTATCAATTGATGAAATTGAAAAAGTTATGGATGAGACAAATGAGGGTATTGAAAAACAACGTGAATTGGATGATCTCTTAATGGGAACTTTATCTGAAGAGGATGAAATTGAGACTGAGGCTGAGCTTGATGCTCTTTTAACTGAAGAATTTGAAAAATCTACTCCACAAATTCCAAATGATATTCTTCTGCCTGATGTACCTGAAGACGAGATAAAAGACGTAAAACGTAATTATCTATTTAATAAAAAAAAATTCTACTCTCCAAAATCTAAAACAAAAAATTTCCAACCTAACAATTTCGTGATTTTTTTTACTTTTTTAATGATAACTCTGTAACTAAGCGAAATATCAAAAAATCTTATAAAAATTAAAAAATAGAAAATTTAATTATCTACAAAAAATATAGAATACATTTTTTCGATATTTTCATTTATTTTTGAAATATTTTAAAAAATAAAAAAAATTTTTCAAAAATTAATAATATCTCAAAAATTAAATAAGATATAAAAAAAATTTACTTGACATTTTTAAGAGATACTTCTTAAAAAAAAATTTTTTATCTCATTAAAAATTTCTTGAAATTAATTCTACTACTTTGTTTATCAACTGAAAAAAAAATAAATTTTTTTTTTTTTTCCAGAAATACGTAACAAAACAAAGGAACGAAATGAAGCAATTGCTTTGGAAGCGTGAGAAAAAACAAAGAAAGAAATAAAATTATTTAATCCTTTATTAAATATTGACAAAGACAAATTTAAATTTAGTTAAATGTAAATAATTTAATCTGTATAAAATTCAGTTATTACACTTTGATAAAAACTGAAGTATATTCTTGAATGACACGTGATTCTATATATTTTTATTGTCAGATAGATAAGCAAACGCCATGAAAAGTGTCTTTAAAACACGTGAATACTCATTATCTATCACGATAGCATGGAAACTATCGGTAATTTTATAAAATAACTACTATCAGTGTACATTTAACATGTGTGTGATTTTATTTCAACATTTTTCATTGTCTTTTACAATATTTTATACAAGTGCTTATAAAGTGAAGTTTACTAAAAATTTAAAACATTGATAAGAGTGTGCAAAGACCTTGAGTATTTGAGTGGCTTTGAGTGATTCTGACTGAAGAACATCAAGATTGATTTTTCTTTTTTTTTCATTTCAGCGATTCACGTCAGCAGCAGTGGCTTGATGAATCCAATTAAGATATTCTCAATGTAAGCTGACTTTGCAGCCGCTTAATTGAGGGTTAATGCTGATTTATACGAACAAGTCTCCCTCCCAGTTATCGAGGTATGTAAATTATATGTTCATCTCTTGGGTGAGGTGTGTTTTATATATGGCAGATGTATAAAAAAATTATTTGCGGTGTAATTTAGAATTACTGTGCATCAGTTCCGTATTCGTAAACCTGACGACCTTCGCTCGATTCCAATCGCACAAAAGAGAAAGGAAGCTTATAACTTGATTGGAAGGTGTGTACCTTGTGAATTTCTATGTTTCCATCATTCCAGGACATTTTTCTCAAGGTTTTAATCGTAAATTGGCCAAAAAAAAAAAATAACAAATTTTTTAAAATCTTAAATATCTTGTAAAATATTTGAGATATTGAATTTTTGTATTAATTCATTTTTATAGAAAATTTCACGAGCTATCAAACATCTCTTAATAAAAAATTCGATAAAACGTATAGTTTCAAAGATATTTCCAATTTTCAAAGTCAGAAAATTGAAAAAAAATTTTTAAATCATGAAATAAAATCATTTTGTCATTTTATAACAAAGAAATTTACATAATATTGTAAATTATATGTAATTTCAGCAATATTGATTGATTTAAAAATTATTTGTTAGCAGAAAAAAAAATTTATTGCTGAATCAGAATTTTTTTGTTTGTATGTCACTGATTGCAAATATGGAGTTTTTACGTATTAGGAAAATTAGGAATTTCCCATATTTCGATTCAAAGAATATATATACCCGTTTAACACACTTGATTCAACTCGATTCTTCGCGCATGCGCTTGTAAAATCCATGACAAGCGCGGCGGCGGCGACTACTTGGAAACTTGCATGAGAATTGTACACTCAGTCGTGCGCCGCTGTTCTGTACAGTATAGAAATACTCGCACACGCGGTGAAGTCGGTGTGATTTTTTTTTTTTATCATCAAGAAGCTCGCGAATTTATAATTATTTAGTCTTGCACTCAATAATTCAATAGTGCAAGAGAAATAATTAAAAAATTCCGAAGCAAAAAAGAAAAAACGACGATTATTAAAGGTAAAAAAAATTTTTTTTTCTCACGAATAACACCGTTAACAAATAATTACTCTATGACTAGAATAAAATTACGTGTAACAAGTAGTTGAAACAAATCTCTAATTAATTATTACACAATATTTCAATCATTTTTCCGTCTTTATACAATGAGATAATTTAAAAATAACCTTGATAAAAATTTTTATTTATTACTTTACTCATCAACAAGCAGTTTAACACCTCTTACACACATTGTTTATTGATACTCTCAGTATGTAGACACCTACTTACAAGCATATCGCCGACATTTAACATTGCAACATATCCTTTCTTTTGTATACATACAATTCTTTAATTATCTCATTGTTATACCTGAAATCAAGAAGCAATTACCTTTTTTAGTATGTAATATCCAAGGTTATAAAACACCTTTTAGACACGCAATTAGTCTTTATATATGTGTATTTTAAAATAGAGAAAAAAAAACATTTTTTCTCACGCACAAAATGTGTTTCATCGATTTGTTGTGGATTTGCGTGAGTGCGTATTCAGGTGAAGGTTTTATCAAGTTGACATGCAAGTTATAGGTGTTTTAAAAAAATGCGTATATGCTTTTTAAGAAGAATTTCATGATTATTATATTGTAGACTGTGAACAACTGAGTCAGCAGACTGCTGCTGCGGTATAACGGTATATAGAAAACACCGCAGAGGCAATCATTCAGACAAATAATTTGTCATATAAAGAGACGCGCGTTTCAGTATTGTAATCGAGGTTGGCGAATGATACGGGACTTTCCGCTGATGCAGAGTGAATAAATTACAGTGTGAACGACCGAGATGTGAGATGGCGCAACGTGGGGACACGGCGAAAAAACATCTAAATGAAGAAAGATAACTATATTAACACAGGTGTTGGCCTATCGGTGTGTAGATGCGTAAAACAACTCGAAAAAAAATTCAATTTTTTGTATTTTTATTAGTTTTTTCTTCACTCTGACGCATTTATTTGTTTTTTTTTTTTTCGCGTTGATAAAATATTTTTAATGATTATAATTAATTGTTTTTAAAGTGAATAATAATTATTCTTTAATTTAACTGTACTTTTCAAGTTTTTTCATCTTGACTGATGCAGATATATTATCATTCGTTATTCGATCCCTCACTTATTCTACCAATTTCTCGATTATTCTATTGAGTAATCCTTCTGATAACGAGATTCAATAAAAAGAACCTATCTCATCGCATCGGCGACAGTAATTTCTTTTTTTTTTTTTGGCGACACTCAACGTAATATATTTTTTTTAACAGAAAATTTTTTAACCTTCTCACGCGTATTTTTGAATAATTGATTGAAAAGAGTATAGAGGGTGTGTGTGTAATGAGTTAGTGTGTTATTTAAATTTTTAATCGATACTTCATGTGATATTTAAAGCATATACGACTTGAGGTGTTGTTAAAAATTATATTCAAGGTAAAAAATAATTTTTTTTTTTAATTAGAATTTTTTTAACTTGTTAAATTTAATTTTCTTCATTTTTTAATTGATAAAAACGATTTTTTGATGCAAAATATTATTTTCGTTATAAAAAACAATGAAAAAAAAAAATTAAATATTCAATATTATAATTGTTTTTTTTTTTACAATTAAATTAAATTTTCTGATGTTTTAAACCTTAAAAATGATTTTTAATTTAATTTATTATTTTTAAATAAATTATTTAAATATAAAATAATATTATTATTATTATAAATAATCATAAAAAAATTTTTTTCAAGTAATTAAAATTCATTTTTTAATGTTTAAATCCGAATAATTTCAATTTTGAATTTTTTAAAAAGTTATTTAAATATAAACAAAATAAATATTGAGTTATAACAATAAAATGAAATATTTTAGTAAGTTATTATATGTAAAATTGTCAATTTAGTTGAATTCTAAAATCCCTCCTTGGCAGCAGCAATCGACCGGTTGTAACGTATTCCAACGTCACGCCAAGTGTTATCACGCGTCGAATACTCCACGATTGTCGGGGTAAAGTGGAGCAGTCGTCTGTAGACGCAAATACGACAGTGAATGACCACAATACAAAAATAAACTATAGGTAAAAGAGTGAAGAGAGGGTGAAAAAGAGCCAAACTATTATTCATCACAAGCCCCTTTTCGATAATACCTCCAAGTCACTTTATGTCAAATATACCTTGACACATACTCTTTGCCTGTCGAATAATAACGTTCTCCTGATCCTTCCACACTGATAAAAAAAACTCACAATCGATATTTATTATCACGCTTGTTTGTCGTGACAGAAATGTCCCTGGAGGAGTCACGACGTTCTCAGCGCCCCTATCGCTATGGAATGGTTTTGCTGTGTGTTGGGGCCCTCATCAATTGGCTGGGACTTGCTGAAAATTATGTCGAGCCTGTGAGATACGTTGGCGTTGCCTGTATAGTCGCTGGAGCTCTTTTAATATGTGCTGCCATGTGCTGTTGGCTTCATGCACCTCCTACAAGATCTGACGTCCCATCGCAATCCAACAATCAACCCAATACTATTCAGGTAAAATTACCTTTAATATACTGTCGACTATTGATCCATCAGGGTAAATAACCTTTTGTACGCGTTTAAATTTATCCGTGAAATTTTTTTTTTTATTCTCACGGACAACTGCAATGTTAAGTATCAATGCAATGTCGGCATTTAATCAGTTTAATCCTTTGTTATCTTGATTGCTTTGAAAACAAAAAAAAAAATATATTTTTTCCTGTTTATTTGACGAAGATTTTTTTTTTTTAAATAAAATCTCTACGGATATAATGCACGTGAATTCATGAGAATTGATTCTTTTTTTTTTGTTGAATTTTAAATGTTAAATTTTTATGATATGCGCTGGGTATTTATAGCTGTGGTATACCATAGATAAAACTATACATACCTGTCCTCTATTCCATTATAACACGGTTTTACGTAGGTACGTAGTCAGTCGACAGTGCAAAGGGACTATTACTGAAGCAGTTCTAAAAATAAGTTTGATATTATTGTTCCTAAATGTCGGCGGGATATTATAGTTTTTTTTTTATATTAAGCTTAAAAAGGATGTAATTTCATTGGATTAGTTGGATAGTAAAGTACTCTTTGTTGGAAAACATTGAAAAAAAAATTATTTTCTGGTTTTAAGTGAAAATATCGTTGGAAGTATTGGAGATAGAGATTTTTATGAAGAGAACTTTTTTGTTGAGAATTTTATTAGCTAGAATAAAGGTTCTTATGAAAATTTTGATATATTGCACCCTTCTTGAGATAATAATGATTTTTTTATTCATAAGTAGAGGTAGACTTTTGAGATGATTTTTTTTTTTTGTTTATGTTATAGATTGACGATCCCATTCATGTGATAGCAGTTGATGAACCGGCGAGCATTGCCAGGCAAAAGCCACCAGACTATGAAGCAGTGGCTGATGCTCCGCCAAGTTACGACGATGCGATTAAGCTCAACCCCGCGCAATTGACGAGGGCAAGTATCAGCAGTGTCTCTCCAAGTATTTTACCGGGAGTTGTATCTGTCGCGGCTGAGGGTTCCAGTGTTTTGTCATCGGAGGAACCTCCGGCGCCACCTCCACCGCCGCCTTACGCCAGGTAAACCCTTAATCTAAAAAAAAAAAAACACGCTGTCAAAAGTGAGAAAATAATTTTTTTTTAGCCTCAAAAAATGGATAAAAAAATTATTTCTCATTTGAAATAACTAGAAAAAATAATCACAATCAAGAAAAAAAACAATGGTTTTTGTTTAAAAAAATATATGATATGAAAAAAAAAATTTTTTCTCGGTTTTGAAATATTTTTGTTGATTGCAACGATAAAATATTATTAAATTTTTATAGAAAACATTTTTTTTTTCATTGTCATTCAGTTGGTATAATGATAATGTTTGTTTATAAATGAGGTATTTTTTTTTTCGAAGGAAATAATTGAGACTGAAAAATTTTTTTTTCGCAGGTGAGACTCTCTGCCTGTGGGTCCGCTCGGCCGATGGAGACACAGTCCACTACATCCGCCAGTTCCGGTGCACTATGCCCGCAGCGGACAGATGTCCGACGTGCCGTCGACCACGGGCATTGATGGCATCCGCTATCATCGGCGATTTGAGGTCCGGCCCGTCTCATCAACGAGACTGCGCGCCCAAAGTGTTCACGTTCTCTACGCACACATGCCATTTAATTAATATACGACTAATGAGCGTTAGAGAGATGATGGTGATCATTATACATATCAGACTGATGCATGGGAATTTTTATGCCGCGACGTATTAACGTAATCTACGTCAAGAGGATTTTAGTCATTACTAGAATAAATGTGCGTAATCGTTTGAGATGAGTTTTAAAACGATAAGTCTGAAAACATGTGTGTTTGTCATGGAAATGTGTGATTAATAGGTTGATAAGAGAAAATGTATTTCAATGCAGTTTTTTAAAAGACATAAAAAAAAATAATTGATATTGTTGTTAAAGAGGTGAATACGGTTTTTTTTTGTTATTTAATTCGCACCTAACGATTGTGTAAATATTCGATAATATTATTAATGCACGGAAATTTTTTTACAATGTTGATATATTATTGTGAAAAAGAGAATATATTCTGAAGAATGATTGATACTATACACTATTTTATGATTGTGAATAGTGAGAGGAAAAAATTTTTATTTTATTATAAAAGAAAAAAAAAAAAATTGAAAAGAATTATTTTCATGATTGAAATTGTGTTAAAAGTAGATTGAAAATAGTTTAGTGTATTTTTGAGAAGGATCTAGTATGATTGTTGCAATGAGAAATGTTGATTTTTAAATGAAAAGTAATAAAATACTAATGTTTTATAGTTTTTTTTCTGAAAATTTAATCGGAAGATCCTAAAAAATGTATAAATATCCTGTGAAAAAATCGGCTTGATTGGCCGAAAAGGAAATGCAACATTTCAATAGTTTATAATTTCATTACTTTAATGACTAATTACAGCAAGTTTTTGAAATTGAAAATGAGTAAATAGTTTCTTTCGTCCTTGTCGAATTCGACGTTAATTTATCTATAAATAACGGAGAAATGAATTTTTTTTTTGAGAATTTTCGATTGTTTATATTTTCGTCCTTGTAATCATCGGATGTCCTTCAAACTCTGAATGGTTGTTGAGTACCCTGACCACTTCCTTCCCACCGAGTTTCAGCCGAATCGGACAATAAACAACGAAGCAGCGGGCGAATAAACATTGCAAAAATTGTTTATTTGCAAATATCTCGAGAACCGTTGGAGCTAGAGCATTTTTGAGGGCATTTTTGACAGGGTTGAGCCATCGCCTCAGGGATGTCGGTAACTTTTTATCTTTC
>MVJL01007630.1:0-122421 GCA_002156465.1 Macrocentrus cingulum
CACCACTTCAGCCATCAGCAGCACGATAATTGGCTACTTATTTACACTCCACTCGAGAATAATCAAATTCGACAATGAGAAAATTATTATATATTTTGTTCTAAACAACTTCTGAGGCAAATTAAGCTCAGAATTTTTTTTCCTTCTTTCTTTTCCATTTTGTAAAATCCTTCCTTCAGTGAATTAATTAGACGATTTTTACTGTGATGTTAGAGAGATATATGTTACAATGGTCGAGCAAGAGAACGCGCAAGTACCGAATAGAGCCCGCAAAACCCGAAATGGCAGGTTCCAAATTGTACCCACAGCTCCGAAATAGGAAATAAGCCGGTGCTATGGGTTCTAATCGGGACCATAATTTACATTTAAAAACTTGGCAACTAGTACCCGAGAACGCGGGACCTGGGGTACTAGTTGGATTATTATTTTTCGACTCGGGAAATTAAGCTCAGAATTTTTTTTCCTTCTTTCTTTTCCATTTTGTAAAATCCTTCCTTCAGTGTTCAAAAATTTTTCTCTGTTATATAGCAACAGTATAAAATTAAGCTCAGAATTTTTTTTCCTTCTTTCTTTTCCATTTTGTAAAATCCTTCCTTCAGTGTTCAAAAATTTTTCTCTGTTATATAGCAACAGTATATCTAGAGTGGGGAGTGAAAGAATGGCTCTTAGATTACGGCAGGTATTTGATGATTGATAGCTGAAGACTAGCGCGACATAAACAAGCGATAAGAGGCTTTTTTTATTATTGCCTCGGGTTGGTATACAATTTTATTATCTATTCGCCTAGTCAGAAAAGGGAGTTTTCCACGCGCGAAGCGGGAAAACTATATAACATGGAGCGAGAAGTGAATCCAACTTTCGAAAACTCACTCCTTTTCGTTAATTTTTCTTGTATGCAGCTTAAAAACTTAATGAAAATATGCGCTCTTTACAAAAATATTATTAGAATTCGTAAATTCACGAGATAAAAAGCGATTTTTCGCTCGCACGTGTTGACAAAGCGATATAACGAGGGTAATTCAAATGGGCATATGCAAATAGCGAATGATGAAATGGTCAAAGTATCGGAAGGATCTTTGGGCTGTGCGGATACACTCGACGAACAAAACTCCGGGCACTGGAGAACGTTGTCCCTCCATAAATCCCGAGTGTATGGGCGCTACGTAGGTCGTATTCGCGCGTGAGATAGTGCCCAGTGTGGAGAATGTATCAAAATCAGGCGCGAGGTTGCTTTATGGACGGGAACGCTCGTAAATACGCACTTCTGCTCTCTATACTCTCTCACTATTACTGTGTGCTCGTACTATATACGAAATGCCCGGGACAAGTCCGTTGCTCCACGATAGGTTAGACATGGGAAAGGGCTGTGTATGAAATAGCTTCTACGGGATGCTAATAAAAGATAGACCCACGCGCGATAGAGATGCGAGAACCCAGATATCTCACCACATCATCGTGTCTAACATGTGGTCCATTGTTCTTTGTGCGCTATATAAACTGAGCCAAGAAGCTATTCCGATGTTTATTAGCGTTCTTAAAAGCAATAGAAACCTAAACCTACTTCATAATATTTTCTCAACAATTCTTGTTTTCTTCCAATCAACCCATTTTTCCAAACTGAAAATTTACAGATTACAAATTAAATTTTCCATCCTATTGTAAATTTTTATTTGTTTATCAAAATAACCAAAAAATTGCATTAAAGACTGAGCACCATTTTTTTTCAAGCTTTAAGTGCTCTATATGTAATTTAAACTTGGAAAAAAGCAAATTTATATTGTTCTATGTATTGGTTCGGACTAGCGTGATCTAAAAATAGACTCCAGACGTCCATATCTACTCCCGAAGGTATATTGGCTTGATTAGCATCACGAATATTCGATTCGGGAATTAGACGCCGATTGTGTTATCCGTCGTATCGATTTTTCCTTCGAGACAATTCACTAAAGAAGTTAAGCGCCGGCGAATCGAATGCATGCATCTTTCATGTGCCCTTGCGATCGATGTGACATATTTGGCCTGCACGATACACGGGAAAATAACGTTCAAAACAATCTTGCCCAAGTGGTGTGGCGTATTTCGAAGTTAGATTCTGTTAATCAACGTCAAGTTTATATGATATTCGTCAATCAGCCTCGGTACACATTTGGATCCACTGAAATAGGCTCTGACCCAGAAGGTATAATTTATCGACAGGCTTTTGAGTGTGACCTTTAAATGTACCGCGATATAAAAAAAATGTAACAGAATTTCATGCCGATTAAATTCGAGGTAGGACAGTTGAAATATTTTCACGATGAATGCTTGCGAGCATATTTGAACGTAAAATGAAGCACGTCGCATACCTACCGCGTGGTTTCCACATTTAAACGCACGCGCGAACTGGCTATAGGTATATACACATTCACCCAGTCATTCACAATAATTCCAGTGTGTCATCGCGCTCGCCACCGTGAAATGACTCGCGCTCGACGATATAAATTTGTCATCAATTACTGTTGAAAAGTGTTTTGATCTAACTCGTTATTAAATTATAAAATATAGCACCACGTAAACTACTCGCGGTTAAATCAAGTCGATAATTTTTGTTATTAAAGTTTTGCAAAAAAAAATATTCGTTTAAAGTAATGATTGCCTCGTAATATTAACCAGAAAAAAATATAGGACTCGGCATAAAAATGTATATATATATTTAGAGAGAGGGAGAGAGACGAAAAAATTGAATAGAAAACTTTAATGTTTTCTAAAAAACAGGTTGAGGAAAAAACTGTTGAAGTTCGCTTTCAAATTTTAAAACTCATAGATATAATAGTAAGAGCAAAGTTTGATTATATAGTTATTAATAATTCAATCATAGTTATTGCAATTGAGGAAAAAAATAAAACAACATCACCCGTTTTTTTAATAATCGAGTTTTTCCTTATTCGCCATACATTCTCCTGCAATTGAATATTTATTTCTAAAACACAGTAACAAACTTAGATCTTGGGAGACCGCATAACTCTAACTATAAAATACAACAGAACAGTGTTATTCCATCTTTGGATAAAATTTAACTCGGTCCAACAAAGGTGATGAAATTATATTGGTGGCAAATATTTCAACAGCTTTAGCGGAACAACAATTTCCGATATTGATATATCGCTATATATCATGAAAAAAAAGTAAATACCAAGACAATTATTGGATAATTCGCTAGCACAGCAGAATCAATTAGAATCTTGGAGTTTCCTGCAACCTGAGCGAACTGACCATTCGAGATTGGTCAGCCACTAGCTTGCAATTTATTCTCTCTCCTCCCTCGAATCCCCATTACCGATGAACTTAGATGGCGCGAAGCAGACTAGCGAGACGACGCTGGCGGTTCTGTTCGAAGCAAGTTCCTAATCTCGGTGGTCAGCTGATATCCAAACAGATGAGAGCCTCGTACACGTAAAGAGCGGTGCAGAGAAGGACGCCTTTCTTACGCTCAATATGCATGAGAATGTGTTTATATATATATATCGTCTGCAGGTAACGGATATCATGAGCAAACATTAATACTCAGTGGCGCAGTGTGTACTAGAGGATTATCTTATTCTTGGACAGTGCGACGCGCGCTAGTAACTCCAGTGTATCCTGCGGGATACTGGAGGAGTTAGCTGATATAGCACCCAGCTCCATCTCTTTCCTCAGGCAAACATATCCCACACTCAACGGAACTATGTACTTTAAATGTTGACCGGTGGTGAGAACCAAATGTCCTTCTGAAATCTCTGTTAACACTGCCATTCACATACTTGGTTTATGCCGAGAATTGACCAATATCATGATGTATGGGTGTGGACATGAATATAAAATTCATTTATATCTAATAAAAAATCAATTACAATCAGAAATAATGAACGTATAATAGTTAGTTAGAGAGCCCAGCACGCTAAATGGCGGCATACTCGAGTGTCATAGAGTCCTATTAGAATTAAGAAATTATAGGTCACGTAGAGCAGAAAAGGTAATATACTATTTTAGCGCTGGGGTTAGCGTCTACAGATTTCAATATTAATGTATTTTGATCATTATTACTGAAAAGTCTTGATTCTATAATGAATATGCCCAGAAATCACTGCGATAAAGTAGAACGATTATTCGATAGGCACAGAGAAAATTTGATTAAGCCGTTTTTCAACTAAAATCATACAAACATCAGTTGGATAAGCTGTGTCTCTGTCAGATTCGATCATTAAACACAAAAATCCGATCTGTACAGGCAGCCTATTCACAACAGTATGGAATTCTGAACCACCCAGTATATAGACATGAGTAGTAGAGGCAGGATGGGAAACGCGAGTGGAGTTTGTTTGTCAAGCAAACGTTTGCCGACGACACTGCCGGACACTGGTGCCTAGCTCTCACCGGTTACAAGTCTGTCCCAACCACACGAGGCGGCAGTGGGAGGAGGAATTCACTGCAATGCCATCTCCTACGATAGGCAGTGGTAGTCAAATAAGTTCTAAACAATTCTAGCGTAAAAATAAGCAGGCTTCATCAAAACACAACCGCAGGCGTTGTCCATGGTGCATCTGAAGATGGAGTTCTGGGTGCGCGCACACCTTAGAACCATAAATCTATCAATAAATCAGGTCGTCTGACCACATTTGCTTAGGGATAAGAAGCACAGACAAGTCCGAGAGCTGTGGTGAGAATGAATGGCTCGGTCGGAGCTAGCCTTTAGCCTGGGCTTAGCATGTACTGGCAACACCATCTCCTATCCTTCGTGTCCGGGTCAAGTTATACTCGCAAACAGTCGTACATTAGTGCCCACGAGTCCTGCAGGATTTATAAGCCCGTCCAAGTTGTGGACTGAAGAAAGGCTAGGGAAAAACCTGGTCCGGGGGATTTTTTATTCAATATGTTCAGACTAAGTTTCCCAAACTTAATGAGAATGGGCACAAGGACATAGATAGTGTGTCCTCTCGGCAAGGACCCTTACCCGACGTGACAGCTTCAATGCTTTAACGAGCGATTTGCTCGCGAGTCAAAGTTGAAATTTGAAGGACAAACTCAAGGGTCAGCAGAAGCTGGAGATGGTCTAAGGTCTCTAAGAGTTTCGTTTGCTATACGAGCACGTCCCCTGGACCATGCAAAAGCACGGAGAGACGCTTGCAGGGGGGTAGTGGTCAGCACACTTGGCCGACCCTACTTTGCTAACTAGTTTAATGATATATGTTCAGCTACAAGCGCCTTGATTAATCGTTAACTAATGTTGGACCTTATACTAGCTTCCATGAGAGGCCTAGGATGAAAGAGGCTCTTGTATCCCTCTCCAACCCCATTGGCTTCTCTGCTCTACATAGATTCAAAATTTCTAGTATAATCAAATAGAAATCTAATCTCGTCGAAGTGATTTCATTTGTCTCCTCTGCCGGCTAGTCTAGGATTCTTTTTTCTTCTTACGTTTTTAGCTGACGATTTATCATTTAAAATTAGTTATTACTTTTTTTTTTCGTTTTCTTTTTTTTCAACGTTTAACGTTTCAACTTCAACGTTTTGTCGAAATAAGTATATACTTACGTCGCACCAAGAAACATCAATTAACTAATGGACGAATTGTCTGAGCAGTAAATAATTAATAATAATGGCGCACTAACCCAAGCGTCTAATCCGTCAAATGGTCCAGTTGTGCGTACATAGACACATGGGTGTATGGAGTATACACATCATAACTGGTGTACAATTAATTTGCTTTATAATGTGAGATCAGTATGAGAGAATAGAATGGATACAGCGTTGACCAACGCAAGGGCGAGTGAGGATGAGAAAGGGGAGAGTAGAGAAACAGGAGTTAGCTCAGAGATGCAAGACACCGTGAAATTACCAGCAGAGTCTCTCTCATGCTTGGGCAACGGGTGGTGGTGGTGGGTGGAACGGACTCTGTCCACTGTGCGCCTAAGGGCTAGTGCGACCACTGGGTATTTGTCTTGTTCCCTTGTTTATGAGATTCAACATTGTTATTTGGCACTGGCGATGTCTGCCAGTTTCGCGGAGTTTCCTTCACTTTGAAAGCGCGCGTGAACGTTGAACGAATCTCCTCGGAGTCTGTATAGACTGTCCAAAATAATTCCTTTCACCTTTTGATCTCGAATGAAACTCCAATTTTCGATATCGCTCTACCGTATCGGAAAAATTATTCACTAATCAATCGAAAAAAATTTTATCGTAGAAATTTCAATTTCAATTTCCTATAAATGATATCACGTCATTGTCATTATCAAGCACTACACATGTATTTTTATTCCCAAGAAATATTGAAATTTATTTTCTAAAATAATTTAATTATAACTAGCAATTGATTTCCGATTTATCTGATGGTATTATATAGCTTTTAGTTATAAAGTTAATTGTAATTAAATTTCATTGAATTATAGAAGTGAATTAAAAAAAGAATCGGCAGATCCATAATTTTATATTCGATAATGCTGAGACTTGCGGATTTAAAGTCGAACGAGCGAACCGATGTTTATAATCTTACTAAATGCAATCTTATTAATATGATTCAGGCGATGACGCAATCAGCGAAACGAACTGGCCACACCGCAGCCACGCAGTTCCTATTCTTCGAGTATATATCGAAGTCAGTGGAACATTTAATTGCTGAGTAGCATTTCCAATGCGAATTAACATCAGACGAGAGTGAGAGCCTTGTGAAAGATTAAATGAATTGAAAATTAAATTATTCACAAGTGAATGCATAGTGTTGTTAGATGATTTTGACCTGTAGATATATGAATGTAAGATCAGACAAACTTTATTTAATACGACCTATACTTGAAAACTAATCTACTAAAACTTCTATAAAAAAGATAACAATTATTCAATACAAAGACATGTTCATCTCAACGCCTGCTATATATATTCCTCTTATTGCACTTGGATGGAAATTTATTAACACCTAACATGATTTACTAATAGTTATTAAATCTCATTAAAACCTAACTCGCTTGATTGGTAAATAAATAATTTTTCGATATTGCGTAAATCATCTATTTGCAGCAAACATCGACATGTTAATGGTTAATAAAATTTTTTTATATCTTAGAAGTATTGACGAGCGGTTAATGAAATTCATGTTTGAATAATTAATCAACTTTTTTTTTTTTGAATACTTGAAATTAAAAACAAATTTAATTATCAACAAAATCCACTGCTTAAAATTTGCATGATATGTTTTTATTTATATTGCAATATTTGGTGGACAATGAGATTTGATGAAATTTAATGACAATTATTTACTTTCAAGTTAACGTGATGGAAAATTTCGTTTCGATCAAAAGGCTCAGTATAATCTTGCGTTAAGTCTATTTTTTAGAATAATTATTCATTATTTCAAAGTTTAATTTTTAATGGAAAATTTCGTTTCGATCAAAAGGCTCAGTATAATCTTGCGTTAAGTCTATTTTTTAGAATAATTATTCATTATTTCAAAGTTTAATTTTTTATATTATTTTAAGTTCTTTCTAATTACTCTATAATTAGTTAACAAAAAAAACACAGCAATGTCACACGAAATGCTAACGTCAATATTATTTTAAGTTCTTTCTAATTACTCTATAATTAGTTAACAAAAAAAACACAGCAATGTCACACGAAATGCTAACGTCAGTATCAGAGGTTATCTAGATAACTCATCGGAGAGCAAACCCTATATTTCTAACCGGGCGTACATATAATGTTCAACGTCAATTTGAACCGTCAGATGCTTTTTTTACAAATTGACAGATTTTCAATTTAATCAACTTCGCTATCTAATGGAAAAAAGCCCAATTCTATTGATGAATACACGAAGTCTCATGCCTGTACAGAAAAAACGCATATCACAACGAATGATTGAAATGTCCTGATTTAATCATACCAAGAGATCACCTATACACACATATTTATTTCCTTTTTTTCACTGGGAAATTAATTTATCGACAAAGAAATAAATATATCTTTTTTTACCCACGTGCATAAATTCATACCAATCCACAAACGCCAGTCGATAAAAATGAATGAAAACTCGTAAATGGAGAATATTGCTTTTTTCCTGATTGTCATTATTGCTTTCGAGGGCAATCGGTCGCGACGACGTTTTTCCTCACCTCTGTAACAAACGCATCCAAATTTCAATTAAAAAACCAAACGTAAAAAAACAAATTATCAATCATGCAGTTTAATTTCAATCGTCAGAAATTTAATTATATATTTTTGACCCATGGCCAAAAAATAAAAGAAAAAAATAAAATAAAAAGAAAAACAAGGCGACAAATAATAATCGTGTAATTGTGAAACTCGATCAAAATGCAATTGAGACGCTGAAACAACCTTATACTGTAAATATAGTAAAGATATATTTACAACGTGCACACACAAGAGCCCACGATCGTTCGCCTTCAATCACTGCTTGACAGATGCACTTACGGGTGGTGGGAGCCCATCAAGAAGGAATGTGCCTCGAGGCTGACTGCACAGAGCGCCGATTAGTCAAGCATATGCGTATACAAGGTTGGCCCCGATCTTCGTCTCAAACTGGACGACGTCCCCCCTAGGTGATTAGCACTCTCTAGTAAATCACGATATAGCCTTTTTTTGCCTGATTTAGGCCGTAGACGCTACTTAATGTGAGGAGTTTTTCAAATGCATGTTATACTAATTTTATAGATGAATTTTTTTTCCTTGAAAGAGGGTGCAAATTTAGAGGGGTCGGTACACATGAAATCGAGCATTGACCCCCAAGTCCATCTGTTTTGTTGATTGTATCATACATGTACACTTGACCGTAGCAATTGATTGTCATTGACACACAAAGCTTAATCGTCAAACGTCGTCGAGGTCAGTGGACTCTAAATGACCACAAAATTCAATGAATTGAATCTTCGAGAAGAGAATATAATGCTTGCTATAATTTTATCATGTGGGATAAATTGAGAAATAAATTTATTTATGATATATACAATAACTTTTGGTGAAGTTAAACAATCTAAGAGATGGATATTCGATTTTTCTACTTTGGGGAGGTATTTTTCGAGTAATTAATACAACAAACGCTAAGTAATTTTGTTATATTACTTATGCAATTATTCATTTTGACTTACCTCACTCTTAAGATTCAGCGGCAGTTCACAGGGAGTTTCGATGTCCATAGTCTCCCGCTTGACGTGATGTGACAGCAAGCTGTAGCTGTCTCGTGGTGGAGCTGCAGTCGCCAACATATTCGGCTGCCGATGGTGGAGATGAAGATGTCGATGATAGGGCGACGATGATAAGCGCGTGTTGAGGGCACGGAGATTGGCAGGCGGCGATGCTGGTGCAGCGGTGCTCTGTTCCTCTTCAGCAGAGCCCTCTGCCATATCAACCGAGCATCCCGATAAAAAGTAATCTGCAAAAAAAAACTATGTGACCTTGACTTTGTCGAAGAAGTTACTTTTATGGGCCAGACTCTCGGCGCCGGGAAAAAATCTCTGTGACAAAACATATACATGATCCACAGAAGCAAATTGACGGCGCAGCTGGTTTTCGAGCGCGTTTATCTTGCAACTTCAAAGCAAAAAGCGTCAGTAGGCACTTTATGTACTTGGTCTCACACGTATACAAATATATCTACTTATTTTTATGAGATAAAAAACGAAAGTGTTCGAAATAAATTTTATAATTTGCATATACCGTTTATTCATGTGTTTGGAACTAGATACGATCGTACGAAAATTCATAGCGTTTTTTTTTATATTTTTTCAGCACTTATTGATAAAAAAACTGTTTGTTAATGCGTGTTGATGTGTTTTATAAGTGATCTTCAGCAGATTGACTACCGCGAAGGGGTGAAATCACGGAATCATTATTTTTACAGACTTTAAGATCAATAAAATCCACATTTAAAATCAGAATGTTTTGAGATGCTTGTGGACTATAGTTACTTGAATTTGTCTGTTTAGATATATTGTGCGCGTGGGGATGTGAAGTCCCATCATCGAAAACGCCGCGTCCTAACATCTGCTTTGCTTCTATTTTTGCTCGTGTTGGCCCGCTGCCAAAACGTGCTTAACTTTTTTAAAAGCTCTGGCTTATGATAAACGGCGAGATGGATCATTGAGCGTGTGTTTCACAGGCGCAAAGGTCATACAGTGCAAACTGGTCGAGTGGGCCATCGCAGAAAAAGTATATTGTGTACATATTTATACTAACAAGAAAAT
The DNA here is from genome assembly GCA_002156465.1 of Macrocentrus cingulum. Classification (NCBI taxonomy): domain Eukaryota; kingdom Metazoa; phylum Arthropoda; class Insecta; order Hymenoptera; family Braconidae; genus Macrocentrus; species Macrocentrus cingulum. Next base: position 10,206 of record MVJL01007630.1, read on the forward strand.
TTTTCACATCACTAACTCGAGGCTCCGAGATATAAATGAATTGGCGCCGTACAGTCTGGGTGTTTGAGAAATTAATTTTTGGTTCATCGACTCGATAAATCGAATTTTTATCCACAATTTTTGCAATTTTTTTTTTTTTGTTCCGCAATACTTTTTTTTTTTTTCGTCAACCTAAAAATTCTGCATTTGACAGAAAATGTTATCATTTTAATTCTTATTTATTATTATGAAGAAAACTTATAAATGCGAAATTATAATTACCGTGCGTATATATAGGCATTAATAAATTTATTTCGTTGAAATTTCGAAAATTATTGATATGAGAGAATTTTAAACATCAGCTGTCAACGTTTGCGGGTGATCCGTTAGATTTTTGCCTCGAGCTGAATATCCCTTGAGATATAATAGCAGTTATTCGGAATCTGGATCAATTAACAAAGCCCATTTAAATGCGATAATGACCCGGATAGATCCCAAACCACTGCAATATAAACCGACTCGAAATAAATACCATAACTTGACAGGTATCGCTAAAATAAATCATATGTTTAGCGTAAAAGTTTTTTATCAAAATAGTTTAACACTCTACGATTTTTTTTTTCTCCATCATACTATATTATTATCAAAAAATATCTGAACTTTTATAATAAATTAAAATAAAAGCAAAACAGAACAAAAAACAAAATCATTAGGTGGATTAATTGGATATCTTTAAATAATTATAAGCTAAATAAATTTTTTTTTATTAATCGCATTCACTTATTGATGCTAATAATAACGAATTTGGTGTTTATAAAAAATTTGTTTTGGCATGAAGAATAACTCTTTAGGTTGTTATAACAAAATTATAGGATAAAAAATATTTATTTGAAAAGTGATTTTAAGTGCGAAAAAAATTTTATTTTTAAATTTTACACAATTGCTGGCAAAAGGCAAGATACAAAAGACGCAACAGCATCATCTACAGCAATAGAAGCAGCCGCATTGGAACAGCATGTAATTAAGGGGCTTGATTGATGTTAATTCAAAGGGTAATTAAGAATCCTGAGCATAAAAAATCCAGTAATTTATGGTCATTGACGATAATTATATGTTGACCAGCTTGTAATTGCAAGTATACTTGAGTGGGCTAATACATCCCGTGAAATCGTGTTGCACACACACGTACAATAGATTATTATAGGGAGACGCAGTCTGGTTAGATAAGGGTTTAGGAAAGAAACTGCCTCTGGCCACTGAGACGCGCCTTTACTGGGGTCCCTGCTCCAGGCTATACGCGATCCTGCATAGTAGGATACATACATGGTTTGCGAGTGAGGGAAATTTATGAGACTAATATGATGCTAGACTTTTTAACCTTGGCGCTTTGCTGGAGACGCTTTATTCTCAGTGGGGAACAACCATCATGCTATAAATATCTTTAACCAGATAATCGTCATGCTGGTATACCTATTTCTTCTACAATTCAATTCGTCGATAATTTGCTCAACATGCCCAAATATTTCAAAGATCTCGATTTTCAACAAAATTCGCCGTCAGTATTGCTAATATTTACTGTACTTGAGTGTTTTGCTTTGGGATATAAAGCCTATACAGCTTTCGAAAAATTATGATTATCATTGCTAACTTTTATTAACAATTTTTATATCACGAAATATTCAATTAAAATGGTACTCTTAGAAAAACACGTTGTATGTAAAAAAAAAAAAACGCGTCTAGTCGAAAATTAAAAAGAAAAAAAAGATAATATTAAGTGTGAAGCCAACGTGTTTTTAGGGATTTATATATACGATATATATGTATGTGATAGCTAAATGGGCATATATTGAAGCCGTCGAATATCGATGAACTCCATTTAATTATTTTGTTCGACGATGCCCATATATGCAGCAGTTGAGATGAAAGGTATATTGACGCATATCAGGAGGATAATACATATATGTATAATGCATATATATATTTTCACTCGGGTGTATATATAAAAATCCTACTTTCGTTGGCCGCATATTGCTTCTACCTAAAAGACAGCCAATAAAAGTATTGACCGTCTATAAAAGAGAGCATTGGTTGGCAAACTACCCATTGCGACAGGACATTTTGTGATATCAACTTTTTATCAATATTAAGATTACTAAAAAATAGATGTAATTGTGGCCTTGTGGAAAATTCCACGTTTTGATCATTTTATATCGACGGATTATTATTTTTTGTCACCCTTAAATGAATTAATGCTTTGCAATTTATCGGAGCATGTGTGGGGCAAGTATATACGATGATTACAACGTATATATAAGTACTGAGAGAGCTGTAACGCTCGTTTCGTGCAGTACCATTCTGTCAGAAATCCACCGGGCTTTGTCCCGAGTCACGAAACGCAAGGATTAAACCGAACACCGAGCACCGTTAATGCGAGACTGTGTGAACGCGCCGTAGCACCTTGCATGATGTGCGTGCCAACGCCCAACTCAACCTACTACATATATAGTTGGTACGACTTGGCAGTCTGTAAAAAAATTTTCGACTGATGATTTTATGCAAATGTTTTGATATTATTATTCTCTTTTTTAAATCCAAAATATTTTGGCATTGTAAAATTTAGAAAGCTCAAAATTTTCAAATCTTTCTATATATGGAAATTTGATAATTGTTTTTTTTTTTTTTTTCTTAATCAAGGGAAACATTCGTTTTTCGTTAAAATTGAGCATATATATTTTAATCTTACAATATACATGGTAAAAAACACTAGATATTTTTTTTTGAAAGGATTAATGATAATTTATAAAGAAAGAAAATTAAATAAAAAATAGTTTTTCGTGAGCGGGAGGTCTTATGTATTTTATGTATCGCAAGAAGGGGGATGAGAGAGAGGTGAAGGATTTTTTTTGGGGATACGGGGTATATTAAAATCTGCAAAAGACGAACATTTTATCTTTTACGACACAAGTGACTTAGATAGAGGCGTTGGTCGGCTAAAAATTGTAATTCGTTGGATATATATGTGCCGCGCCTCGCGCCCGAGTGCAATAAACCCCGAATTACCACAAATAGAACTTTAAGCACACGCAAGCATTATAATGGCACACAACTCCCCTGCTGAGAATGTATTTAGGCTCCTGAAACGGCTTTTCATGTCTCACACGCTGCTGGCCCTTCTGTGTCGTGCTAGCTTTTGACAAACAGCTCGTGATATTCAAATGATTTGTATTTTAAAATTTTTCTTTGATCAACATCAAAACAGATACTGGAATGCAAATTCAATATACTCTAGGACATGGCCAAAAAAACCGACTATTTTTGTTTCTTCGTATATCTCGTTTATCATGTTTTAAGAGCCCTCAAAATGTGATTATAAACAATTTTTTTTGTCTTTATTCAGTACTACCTTTTGTCACTATCAACATTAAAACGTTGCATGTGTCTATTCTCTTTATTTTGTGAGGCAGGAGAAAAATATTATTATGAAGAGTTCGTTTGAGAACATTGAAATCAATGTAGTTGAAAACTTTTAAAATTCATAGTCAACCCCTAAAATTAATATTCTAAACTGAAACTTTGTAGAACTTATTTATATTACATGTAAAAAAAATTTACTGTAATGAAGACAGAAAAAAATTTTTACTAACAATCACATTTTGAACTTTTTTAGAGCAATTCGTGAGCGAGCTCTAAAAATGTTTTTATATCAGGCCAATTTTTTTAAAGAGTCCTTAGAATATGATAAATATTGAATAATGATAATTCATCATAACTATCTTTTTCCTTCATCACGAGAAATTTATTCTAAATTAGCATAGTATTCTGATAGCTAAAAAATTCCATAAACTATAATCAAAAAAGTAGAATAATGCAAATTACGTGCTTATAGACATTCGAAGAAAATATGACGTTTTTGTGAATATATATTTCAAGTGAAGTATACACTATACATAAAAGTAGTCCGGAAATGAGATGAAAAAAAAATCGGATAATTATTTTTAAAGCACGTGACCACGCATACGCTCAATTTGTCCCTCACATTATAATTTTAATTTATTCCATTCCTTGTAATAATCGTGAAATGATGGGTGAGGCGAATAAAACTCTGATTGGAGCGAAAACTGAAGGCAGCGTGGTATATATAGAATTTACGGGATGCTTTTAAACGCAAATTAGGTCCATTAGAGCCATCAAACGTACAAAAAACACTTGACAGCTTTCGTACAGTCGTATCGGTCTTTCTCTCAGTCGTGCATGCTTGGTAACCCTTTGGGACGTTACGCACGTGCGTGCTTCTTTATAAATTATTAGAATTAATGACTACGCACGCTCTTCGCACCCTATGGAGTAGTATCACTCGGCGGGCATCATTCAGTGTATTATTAAAGAGGGAAAAAATTATTGTACCACCATCAGTGCGTGTTGTCGAAAATATTTTTCCATGAAAAAATCAGGTTTCAAGGTCAGTATATAATTTTTTTCTCGATAGGGGGTAGTAAGAATGAAAGAGAAGTGTTTGGGACATTGAAAGCGGGCAAGTTGTCGAGCGAAATGTTATCGCTTGCGAAATCGTCGAGGGAGAATACATATAGCTGAATAGCGGGCTGGTGTGAGGGTTGGATACCCCGCACGACGGATTCGAGGCGATGAGGGTGTACGAGCGCTAGGGGCTTTTCTCAACTAGCCTGTATGTACAGTATATATGTGAGAGTGTGCAGAGGAAGATTTGAGGAGGGTTACATATACGAAATCGATTCGTTTTCTTGACCTCGCCAACAATTACCCTTCGCACTTAATCCACTTCTGATCGAGCTGCACACGGGTCGTGGAATTTACGTTTTTTTTCTATACCGATGATAAATATACTTTTTTTTTTTTAAGAAATAACTTCGATCAAGATATAAATTAAATATATAGATAGCATAAAAAATATAAGATACATTTTTTTGGCAGATTTTAGTCGAAAAAAAATTATCTTAGAGAAAGATGAGGCGATATGGGTTACTTATAAGGTCCTAATGAATTTTTGAGAACGAAAACTGTATAGAGAGTAAAAAACAAATCATTTACAAGTTTTTTACCCCATTTTGCCTCACATTCACTGATAACATTATTGAAATATAGTGAGGATACAGCACAGAAAAATTTTATATAAGTGGAAAAAAGACTTGTTTTAATTGTAATTGAAGTGCGGATAAAAGAAAAAAAAAAAATATTTCAACTATATCCCGGAAGAATGAACTCTCGGATAATTTTTGTATGTATACGAACTTTTGATATACAATGTCGTTTCCTTTTGTGACCACTTTTCAAGTGCCTACCCCAACAATATCGCGAGTCGAGTGGGGCCTTTGCGATTTTCTGTCGTACAACCCTCAAAGTCACCCCATCGTCTCCTCCTCATTTTTCTTTGTCAGTTGCGCGCCCTCACCGTTGGCTATGAGCCCATACTAAAGCCGCGATATACATACACACACTTGGATTTTACTTTTCTATCGCCGCAGATATTCATTCACTTATTCTCTTGTCCTATTACTTAGTCGACACGTGTTTACCGCTGAAAACAATATAGTTTATTTTGACGGAAAAAAATGATGAAATTCATGATCAATTTTCGTGGCGAATAAATAAGATATAATAGAAGAAAAAAAATTGTATCAAAAGAAAAAAGAAACAATCATAAATAGTTATTCTAAAAATTAATTAAATCCACTTATTTGATGTTTCAATAATTTATACATGATAATAATAGAAATTGATAATCTGATTTCATCGGTGGATATTTGTGGTATTATCATGACCGGTCGATTAAACGTTCTATTGAATCTTCCCTAGGATAATTTTAATGCTGAAAAGTCTATATACCGTATCGTAATTTTATACTTGAAAATTCTTGTATATATAGGTCAGAGAAGCATCTGGGTTAAGTATTTTCGGAGCAAGTTTAAGATCCTTTTGTAAATTTCAAAAATTAAACGAATCACATCTGCTCTCTTTTTCGTAAAATCGATCAAATACACTATTGAACTGTGACATGAATTATAAGAAAGTCGATTCCATTTTTTAGTCGTACTGAACGTTTAATTTTATTCTTTAATTAGTCATCCCAGGTCAAGTTGATGATGACGCAAGTCTCTCTGTTTAAAAGAAAATCAATCTCATATTTACCGCGAATAATTTTTTTAAATATTCACCCGTTTCGACTCATGACTGTTGATGTATAACTGGGGCGTTGTGCTGACGTAGCTTTGTTCTATTACACACATATATTCGTATAGTCGAAATGCCAAAGTGTGTACTCAACGGAATTAGTCTTATTTATTTTTGTTCACGCGATTCTTATAATTAATTCAGTATTTAAACCTATATTTCAATCGTCCTCTGATATCTATTGTTTATTTTTTACAATTATTGATTTTCTATTTATTCCTCGATCTCACACACAGCGACGATGTCCAGTCAAGTCCATGCAGTGATATCCGCATATTGCCTACTTTACAATTACGCCGACTAATTGCCGCGTAATTAGAGGATCATCAAGGAGTATAAATGCTTAATTGCAATCGACCGGATATAATTAATGTCGAATTCATTGATGAAAAAATTCTATACCGTGACTAATTAATTTTAGAATAACGATTTTAGTATTTTTTTTTTCAATTAAAAAAAAATTATTTTCATCGAAAAATGCATAAATAATTAAAGTTGTTATTCCTAAGATATTAAAGAATAATATTAAATTTCAATTTTTCAAGACTATAAATATAAGAGAATTTAAAAAACGAAAATAAACAAATTTTTCAATCGAATAGTTATCATACGGATATGATACGGTTTTTAAATTAATAAATAAAAATTATGTATTTTCGTGAATATTTGTAGAAATTCTGACGTGTCCTGTTCGGTCACGTGCGCACTCGAGTATAATTACCGCGGCGTGCTACGATAATTAGGGGATTATTACGCTCACCAGCGGGCACACGTCCTTTATTGTCATCTCAACGTTACTAGACGCGACTTATACTGGTGATAATTTAATTAATAACAGAAAATAAAAGCTATCTTTCTCATGCTGTTAGAAGAAGATGCAATTATCTTACATAGAGGTTAAATAAGGGATGATTTAAAATGTAAAAATAATTGTTTTTTGCTGACGGAAAAATTTTTTTATTTACTTACCCAATGGTTTACTTATGTTTTCTGACTCGTGGAGACCCGTGGTTGCCGTTTCTACGTCGGAATCGGTGTTTTCGCGCTCACCAAAATCGAACCAATGTCCGCGTGATCTGCCAATGGTTACATCATCGCGCCAAAATCCGTGATCCGTTTTGATAAGATTGTGTATGATTCACAGACTATCTTGAAGTTATTAATTTATTTTCTGTGTAATTAGAAATACAACGAATAGTAATTATTTATTTGCATGATAAATATATTACACTATAGTATTTTCACACATTTATCAACATAGACAACATATTATTCATGCACCGATTTAAATCTATTGTTTTTACACACAGGGAATTTATCACGTTTTATAGTATAGATCCAATTGCATTAGAGTTTTTTTTTTCACTCACTAAAACAGTTTGTATGATCAACTGAAAAAAAAACTCTAGTGTAGAAAAAAACTTTACATGTCCCACGCTCGAAGGAGTGCGAGAAAAGCACTCGGAAAAATCTCTCAGAGAAAAAAATCACTTAGTTGCTTGTTCCATAAAGTCTTTTAAAATTTTTTAAAATTTTTCCAAAAGACTATTGCTTCAATATACTTTTTGTCGACTGTTGTGATATAAAAATTTTCCGTAAATTTCCGGAGAATGATTTCCCACAAAAAGTAAAAATGATTTTGTTGATTTCTCGAAGGAAAATTCTTGTTATCCAAATGAAGAGTTTTTCAAAAACTTTTTTGAAGTTTTGAACGTATAAACTTTAACTTCACCGCGGAAAAATTAACTTAATTTCCATAGTCCATTTTCTTTCTGTTTTTTCCCGAAAATTCACTGACACATCTTCACGTCAAATATTCACATAATTTAAAACAAGATAAAAAACAGTGTAATGTCCAGTGGAGAGTTTGAGAGCAGAAAAAATCGTTTTTGTTCGCAAAAGCGTGCGAGTCACGTTGTCGCGCGAGAGCAACGGAGTCGTGTGACTTCACGTGCCGCAGTCTGACTGCGTTGTGGCGGGCGATTCTTGAGGAAGGTGCTCGTTCACGTCGACGCGTATCAGAGAGGGTAGAATGGGCGGCAACGGGGGCGTGTCGGGTGCGCGGAGGTGGGCCGCGAAATCGCGCGCGCGTTGTTATGATTGTTATGAGTGTCCGCGAGATTTGCTAGAGGGGGCCTGGTGTAATATTGGCCCCTGAACCCCCTCCCGCCCCCGATGCTCGTAACCGTGATGCAAATCAGTTCGCGAGGGGGACACACGTTCTGGCGACACTTGTGTATGTATAATACAAAAGCGCGTGTGTGTGTGCCGATGGACGCGTTAAAATTTCGGAGCCAAGTCCCCGACAAATGTTTGAAATCCGCCAAGAGTTTTCCGTGTGCGCAGGGAGAGAGGGCATTAGAAACGTGAAAAAAAAGGGGTTGCATTCAGTGTGTGGGAGACGGGCGGGGGAGGGTGCACTGCCCGCCCCCGAAATGCGTGGTCGATAGATTTTTTTTCACGACCATGAAGAGGGAGGCTACTCGATTTTTTTAAATGAGGGGCTGACATTTGCATTAGTTTGTGTATGCGGAGAAATTTTTTTTTTTTTAATTGCAATTTTCTAAATTTTTTTTTGATGTTTTCTTTGAAATATATCAATATTTGATTGAATATATTTGTTTGCATATTTATTTTTATATGAATTCGTTCAATAATATACATATGGAAAGCATAGGTATACTAAAAAAACATAAATTAAGAAAACGGCGTATTTATAGAATTTTATTTTACCGAAATAAAGATATATTATGTATATAGATCACGAAGGAGACTGTCACAATCAAACGAGTCTTTACCAACGTAGTCCTGAAGAGTACAAACTTCACATGCACTGTCAACATTGCCACCATTGTGGCACATATACTAGTGTCGCCTTAAGTGGCCTTATTTTTCAACAGCTGACAGTAGTGTCCAGAGAGTCCGCATGATCTGTGAAAAAAAAGAGCATTTTACGTACTAGTGAAAAAAGACTCATTTCACACGGAAAAGAATTATCCCCTAAAGTGCATAATAGATGGGGCGCTCAAAAATTCATAAAAACTATCGAACTTTTCAGAGCAAACAATGGTTTTTTGATTAGTAAATTTATTTTCACTTAATATGTTGGTGGTTATTATGTATGTAGTATTGTATACGCATTTTCAATTCTTAAGCGTGAAACAATGGTTTTTTGATTAGTAAATTTATTTTCACTTAATATGTTGGTGGTTATTATGTATGTAGTATTGTATACGCATTTTCAATTCTTAAGCGTGCACTGATAGAAAATAATGGTGCTGAGTGCCATACTCGTATAGCATTTTGGGTGCATACCCGAATTATGTGAAATTCCACTATATATTTGGGCAATATTTACCATACGCATAGCTGAAAATGCTACACGTATGGCTCATTCTCTCATACTCATAGTATGGTACATAATACTACACATTTGGTAATCGTTACTATACTAGCAAGACACACGTCGTATACGTATAGCAATACGCCGCATGAGTGTATAGCGACACATCGCATACGTATAGCGATACGTAGCATACGTATAGGAAAAAGTGCTATACTGGGTAGTAAAAGTTGTCACTCATAGGTCGCCATGTTCTATGTGGTGCATCTATGCCAGATGTGTGAATGTGTTGGGTATCCATGTGCAGGTCGAGCGCTTAAACCCCGCATTTGAGCAAAAAATACTATGGTTGAATTAGTTGCCCGGTTGGCTGCGGGGTAAGACGCTCGTCTTGCAACACGGAGAACCGAGGTTCAAATCCTCATGGTTGCGGGGTTTTTTTCATTCGGAAATTTCCCCGCCCTATCGGTGATATCAAATTCTGATACCTCGATGATTACAATTGCAAGAATAAAATCACTTTAGACAAAAAAAAATCCGTGGTAAATATAATATTTTTTAAGATGATAATACTCGTGCTATACGGATAGCATTTTGTGCTATACGAATTGCATCCTGTGCTATACGGATAGAATTTTCTACCACACAGTATGGCACTTTTCACTATACGGCATAGCATATTTTACCAGTCGTATGGCAGATTTTACTAGTATAGAATAGCATTTTCTACCATATTTCGGTTATACACCCAAAATGCTATATAATATGGCACTGCGTACCCTACTAGATGGCGCTCAGTACCATTATTTTCTAACAGTGTGTCGAAGATTTAACAAAGCTATTAGAATGTACATAGACAAAAGTCGATAGTTGAGATTTCATGCCTCTCCGATCTTGTTTTCACGCGCGAGAAGTGTCGAAGATTTAACAAAGCTATTAGAATGTACATAGACAAAAGTCGATAGTTGAGATTTCATGCCTCTCCGATCTTGTTTTCACGCGCGAGAACTCGGAGATGGCTCTGGGAGATTCAAAAAACAGCCCCTTGCTGAATCTTTGGCGGCGTCACACCAGCTGACAGTAAATTAATGTTCTTATTTACAACTCGGAGCATAATGTATAACTCAGCAAAATGTATACAACCCCTGAGGCATCCTCTCCACTTTGCCTTATCGATCGTTCGGCCTATTCTCTGTGGGCCGTGATTAGGGGTTCCGTGTATGTACTTAAGATTATTCCGTCACTCTCATGCATTCGATTGTCCATGCCAGATGTTTTCCAGCCACAAAACGGAACAAAATTATACATATATCTATATTAGGGTGGCGCAAAAAACAACTAATTTTCTTTTTACGTCTTATTGTGTCAAAAAATGTTAGTTTATCATCTATGTTTAAAAAGCCTCTTAAAAAAATCAACCCCATACAATGCACACTTTTAGAAGTCGCTCACGAATTCTGAAATTTGCAAAAATGATCAAAATGGAATTGAAAATGGATTTAAGGGGTTATACCTATATGAATTTTGTCGGTTTCAAACTATACATGGCTTTTGTTGGATACTCTGCATCACAAAAAAAAAACAACAATTGTTGACAGTGATAAAAGTTGGTGCGAAAAAAATGGTTCGAAATTGGGGAAAGATGGAGAAAAATGGGGTATTTAACGTAATAATGATTTTTTAGACCCCACAGGCGTAAAAAGGGGGTAAAATCTCATCAAAAAACTAAAATTAGACGGTTTTATTGAAACACCTTAACATATATTATTCAAAAAAGAGGAATTAAAATAGTAGAATAAAATCAAATATGTATTATTGCTTCACTTTATGAAATACTTATTGAAACAAGAAAATTCGAAATTCTGAAAAAAAAAATCATGTCAATTTCATCTCTAAAATGAGTTTCATTCTCTTTGCTATTATCAACAAGGTGAAGAAAATAAGTGAGAGAACACGACGATTGTACGCGTCGTGACACGAAAATGAATGAATGGAGCACATGCGTTCACTCTCACATTTGTATGTATGTATATATAATAGAGACACCCCATCCCGTCCGTATGATATAAAGTACGGCAGAGGATGCTGGGTGAGCCAGCTGGTTGTAGGATGTGGGTCGTCGATCTCACTCGTGTTTTCCAACCAACCCTTACCCTATCTTCATTTTTTTAAATTCATTTTTACTTATTTCTAACAATTATCTTATTTATTAATTTATTTTTTCTATGTCTATACATGTGTAAATTGCTCTTAATTCGCCTTCTGATAGTGCGTTTTGCTCACACCCTCGAGTTATTCATTCAGAGGCTATGTCGTTTTTTCCTGCGATCCGATCGATTAAAAGTACAAAGTGTTGGGTGCCTTCCTACACTCATTCGTGGTCGACCACACTGCTCTCTTTCTCTCGACTTGCAGCGGCACTGGGTTATATACCTCCCGCAATTCCGTACTTGTTTTTTATTTCCTCGTTTTACCTCTTTTTCTTTTCTCGCGTCGTGCCGACACGCTTCTCCCCCGATTTCCGCTTTCCTTTAACTGGGTGAACATTTTATTTTTTATCGGTGAATCTCTGTATTCATGGGCGTACTATGATAATCCTTATATAGTCATGAAAAAACTTTATGTAAGGTAACTTTAAGTAATAACAATCCATACGTATATACCTCTAGTTTTTTTTCCACGTGATTTCCTATTCATTATTCTTTCTTTTCGGTTTATATCTTTCTGTTGATGTTTTGAGCAGTTACAGAATTAGTCTTTATTCGTAAAATTTAACTTAATACTCCTGTTGTGACTGTGCTTTAGTCGTCAATTTCACCAGTTCTTTTTTTGCGTTGAGAATACGGGAACTATATCAGTTGGATTAGTTGGATATGTGTCTTGTGGCTGAGAAAATCAATTTAGTATTTCACGTCTAATTGATTGATTAGAACAGCTAATGCAAGACGGTTGAATTTCGTATAAACAGTATATTTATCGCCGGAGGCTGACGTTCAACATTTCTAGAGGGCTCTTGGGTCCATGTCAAGTTGCTGCTGCGCGGATAATAACAGAGAGCCAGTGTGCCATAGCTAAGGGAGTCTTTACGACCATCTTCCCAGAAGTATAAACCTGGGGCCTCTATATCCTTGCCCTCCCTTTTCCTTCTTCGTACAGTATATATCCGAAAGGCATCCGCAAACCTCTTGAAAACAGCGTCATACGAGTTGGAGCAATTCGTAGCTAATTAATGCGACGAACTCAACTAAGTTCTGCGGGCTTTTTAAGTGCTTTCTCTCTTCCTTATGAAGGTATGGACACAGAGGTTATATAATATGTAGTGTGCTACTCTATATGGACTCTGTGTATATGCATCATGTGAAACATTGGCTTGGTGTCCAGGCAGAAGGCCAAGGGATAAAAAAAACTGCATGTGAGGTTAACCACTGTATCGAAAAGGAGACGAAAAACAGGAATAACAGGAGTGGAGTCTACATGACAGGAAATAACATACGAAAAGTTCCAATAAAAAAATATCTCAGAGCGCATGAATTTATCGTGCGATTTACTGCTGCATGGAAAAAATTTACAATCTGTTTTGGGCGTGAAAAAATTATTAATGCTCAAAATCTTATAATTTATAATATTTTAAACTAAACTATATTCGTATAAAAAATCAAGTCTATTAAATATAATTATATTTTAAGATAAATGAAAATTGCCGGAGTAATTTGCATAAGTATTCTCAATAAAAAAAAACTGAAGAACATTAAAAAAATTGAAACTAAAATTTTTTTTTTTCATGTGTGTTTCAAGCATCACGCGATGCTGCAACATTGTATTGAAATAATGGTCATTAATCGGCTCATTTTGCGGTCAAGATAAATACAGTTACAGACAGATGGTCATCATGGATTTCAACGTCATTCGGTGGTTTTATTTCGTTCGGCGAAAATTTCAGAAACATTGTTGCAGAACAGTTTCTAAAGAAATCGTGGAATTATTCGACAAAAAGGAAGCTCTTTCACATCACATCATCCCTCATATAATGTCTGCAGTAAATTGCCAAACCTCACAATTTACACGCGAATACAATAATGTGTGTCTGATATTATTTTTATTTGAGACAATAATTCGTATTATAATAAGTAGTTATACTGAAATACTTAAAAATATATTGAATAGTGAATTGGTATTTTTGATTATCGTGATTTTAATCAATAATTTAATATTTTGACTTATAGACCGGCGCTAGTGTGCTATATACTAAGCTTTAATTTCTGATGGAGAAAATTCATCTCCGTTTATACGTTTCAACGACAAATTAAACATCATGATGTACAAATTTTTATTTTAGTGATTAAATTTGTTACAATAATTTCGTAACTCTAAATTCGTATTATTTAAGGTTTAATGCAAATAAAACTGATTGAGGCAAAGTTTGAGGGAAGTTTTCAAACAAAGAAATGCAATTATTTCTCGATGGATATTATATAGAGAGACACAAGCTGAAAAAGACGAAAAAATCACATGCACTCATGAGGTTTTATACATACATGCACGGTATTTCGTATATGACAGCTTTTCGGACTATACTATGTCACTTTGAACATTAAATAAACGTACAGCCTCATAATATTCCGATTCGTGGCCGTAATTTACGTCGTTTTATAGTTCAAATTGTGACCCTGTGGATGTACAGGGGTGCTTAAAGCCCTTAAACCCGTCCAGACCTCACTCCTCCTTTGTCATCTAATTGAGTAGCTTTCAGCGACGCAAAAAATTTAATAATCAATAAATTGTAGTATAATTTTTGCTCTGACTTTCAATACATAGAACGAAATATTCTGTATAGAAAAATTGTTGCAGAAGTCTCTTGTTTATATCCATGTGTCGATCGAATTTAAAAGGCTGAAAGAAGATTAGTAAAAAGCGAGCATAATTTTGGAGGAATAGCTATGTATAATATCCTGTTTAATACTCTCTTTTTCCCAAGATATCCGCAACTAATCCAAAGTAAAAAAAAAAATTGGTCGATAGAAGCAAAATAGGATTTTTCTGCAACTGAATGTGAACCTTGGCGGTAAGAAACGATACACTCGACGCGATATTATCCGGTAATAATAATCGAGAACTTGCAAAGCCGCGCTATGAAGAATTTTATCATCAAGCTACCTCTCATATACCGAGAATATATTTATGTGTAACGCCGACAAGGAGGATCGGTTGAATGTAAGCGAGTATATATGGGTTTTAGTCGTTGAGGCGAGCCGAAGTAAGCCATTACTAAAATTACTGATGATTCGAGGCTCGCAAATCATAATTTGCCGCTTCCAAGCAAAGTGCGAGACATTAACGTGTATCTCTCACTTCTCAAGTGCGGTAAAACATAGTTGAGCATCGTAAGCTCTTACTTGAGATTTACAAAGTCATCGCGTGAATTTTATATTGCCTCAGAATTACGCTCATATAACTCCATGGAGAATTGCTTTGATTATGCCAATTTATTTGTCTGCACGCGTATTTTCCGCTAAGAATTTCGTAAAGCCGAAAAAAATCTTCATGGCTTTGCCGATACGTCTTTGCAAATTCCTAGATGACAAAGCTGTAAAGTTCTGCGTGTGACATTCGGTTGTGTTCTGCTACTGCACAGTGCTATTTCTCACTGCGGTGTTTGTACGAATATCTATACATTGACCAATGTGACTGTGGTAGATGATGGTGTAGCATACGCTGTATCGCTCATACACTGCATTTATGGCACATAACTGGCCGAAGCGCGCAGATTATTTTGGCTTGATCAATTTGATAACTCCGCGCTGCTGTTACGATGGCTAACTATGATTATGTATATTGTTTCATGTAATTTTATGGGCCCTTACGCTCATACGCACGCACCCGACGAAAACAGTATTTATTTTTTTCCCCTAGGACATTAAGTTAAATTAAAATTGTTTTAAGGTTAATATTTAAAATGGTATCGGTATTCATTTTCAGGGTTACAGCGCTTTGATACCCGTAAACTATACACGACCTTTCATTTTTCAACAATCTTATAAATTAGCTCTGAAAACAAAAACTTAGAAATAATTCATCTTTTTAAATCCGGTGATATATTTCAAACAAGCCATACAAATTTCTAATAATAATATCTTTTTTTTTTCTTTTTAATTGCTTATTCATTTGTTTACTTATGTACTGACGGAAACGGATAAGGAAAAATGTTTTGATTTAAGATGAAGAAAAGTTTCTTCAAATTCGATTTAGAATAATTGAGCGATGATATTTAGTTGATCTGAATTGATTATCTAGCCTGCTAGCAGATGGATTCGTGATTTTCGATGTTCAGATGCAGATAGTAAAGTGCGTGTGAGAGGAAGAGCGAAATATTGTCTGTCGAAATTCTGCGATGCTATAGTGTATTGTGTGTGTCAGTAGAAGCCCTTGGCCCTCGAGCACGCATCGCGACTGGGTGTTGCGGCAAGGAAGGGTTTAACGATTCGCGTAGCTGCGTCGATTTATGACCCCTAAAACACATCGAATGCGCTTTATATGTATGTAAATTAGGTCAGGCTCTCTTGGGTCCCAGAGCATACTGACGCTTTGGCCTGATATGGTAACGTGAGCAAAACTCTCCAACGTAATATTACGACATTTTGGCTTTGCGCGGGCAAGCGTATATAAAGTCCATGACATATAGCAAAGCTATCGAGTTATGCCATGAGCTTAAACGTGAGTTGCATTTAATTTTCAGTTTTGAATGTTTTGAAAAAACTTATACACACTCTCTGTACATTCACACAAATATATCTGAAAAAATTGAAAAATTCGTCAAAATTCGTTTCGTAAAATGTGAAGATTAGATATATCTATATAGTGTCCGTTTCTTCCGATGGACTTTTGGCCTATTTTATGCCACAAAAAGCCATAAAAATATGAAATAAGTTTCTGCACTTATTTTTGAGCACTTGGAAGTGAAAAGTATATTTGGAACAAATAAGCGTTATGCTATAATATTCAAAGGCGTGACAGGACTAAAGCAAAACTCTTACTATGGTCGTAAATGAGCCACACACATTGTGGCATGTTGAGAGAGAGAGAGGGGAAATGTAGGAGTCCGAGTATTTCCATGGGGTGCTGGCAGATATTACTATAATGCAACTCTGGACATAAACGCGTTTACGACGCGCTGCGTTGTCATTACGCGGCCCTGCATCGTTCGCCAGTGGCTCTAACTTTATCGACACGACCACCATCCCTTGACGCCTTGTAGCTAGACTACGTTGCTCTTCGTATATATACATATTATATACATCTACAATCCGTATATACATGTATATATGCGATATATACCTTTGTGCTATAGAGGAGGGCCATTTCGAATGTTCTTCCTTCAAAGAAACACCTGTCCGCTATGCTTTACGACCCGTCGTAAATTTAATTGCCTGTAATCAGAAAAATCGGCGAGGTCCTCGCCGATTTTGTCCAGGTTTTAACCCATGGGTCTGTCATGTTGGCGGAAAATAATGAAAATTATAAAAACACATTGTCGATTGCGGTGAATAAAATTTTTTTTCATGCTTTCAATATAATTCTCAAAATTTTTAGCCCAGTTATTACTCCAGAATTATTATATAGAATTTCGTTCTCTAAAAATTAAGAATTCTCTGTAATAAAATAAAAAAAAACAGCACTCAACAAACGAATGAAGAAATGAGAAAAATTGTTAACAATATCTGTGTTTTCAATTTGAAAATATTCATCGACTATTAATGAAAAATATGTAGCACACTATATATACAGATTGACCGCTTCAAAAATAAAAATTCGAATTTCGCCAAGAAAATTCTGATTTTCACGACGATTTTCAGCTTATTTTTCGGGCGTTGCAGAGTTTACTGTCGGTTTATGGACGTGTATTGAATATTCAGTTGCAGTTGAGTTTCTGCTTTCTAGTACATTGTTGAGGCCGATAGTGTTTGATTTCTATCCTCGCCTGATGCAGTATAACTGTTACACCCACACGCGGCCAATGATGTCCGCATGAAACGGATCCGGGAAAACATAAACCCGCGTTCCAATACCGCCAACGACTCTCCCACAACTTCGTGCTGGATGTGTTATACTGTCATTGAAAACGCATGCCATCTTTGTTCTGATTCTACATCACCACCACCGACAACGGAAGCATGAGTTTTAATAGGTGCTCTGCTCGTAGACCATCACTGCCTGAAAATACCTCTGATCTGTTTCTGTTCTCCTGCAATAGGTGACGACAGTCATCACTGTATTACTGTTTACAATATACTTTTTCAGTTTTAACGCTGTTCCGCCCCGCATTATCTCTCAAACAGATATTTTTCCCATCATTTTTATGTCATTCAATGTCATCTATACATGATTGCGTTAAATTAAATTTCAAAAAAATGCCATTTTTCGTAAATTTCAATAGTGAAGAATTTTTTTTTATTGACGACAACAATTATTTCACTGGACAATGTAGTTACATAGAAAGTGCAACTCTTTAGCTGGCATATTTTGCCTCCCATGCAAACATTTATCGTCTCAAAATCCGTGCACATGTAAATAATACACGAGAAGTCGAATATTTACAACTCTTAACTTCCGACTGTTCTACAAACTGTGACGTGTGCATATAAAAGAGTGTCATTTTATTTTATTGCCAGTCGAGCATTGTGACATATAATGTCCTGAGCGCAAAGTTATATATATAGGTAGTTGAGTTGAGTCGATATAGATATTCAATAAATAGTAAAATTTTATATTGCAAATACAGGGAATCAATTTTTACAAAAATCTACAGTGAAAAAAGAAATAAAAAAAAAAATTAAACATAAAATTTCTTTCTGTTTATGACTTTGCATTGACATTGGTAGGTATATGTATTTTTTTATGAGTCCCTTCATCCCTTCATATGCAAATTTTCGATGACAACACTCACGAATCGCTCGAGAATAAAATATATTTTCATACATGTAGATATATAAAAAATCTACTTGTTCGATGTGACTTAACCATCATCAGGATTTTCAGTATTAATTCCATGAATCGTTTTTTCATTATTTCATCTCAACAGTTCAACGAATAATAAAACACTGGTCAAAAAGGATTATATACACGAGTACACTTTTACTAACAAGTACCGCTAGCAATTTTTAATAATTGTATGATGAAAAAAAAGTCAAATGTTACTTTCAATTGTACTCATTAAATCACTCTCAATCAAGTAATTTTTTCTACCATATTTCATACAACACACCTCAAACAATAAATTAACGTGTATTGTCAAAATTTTTTTTTTTCAAGCACTACTAGCTGGATTTACCAATTTTTTGATCATTTCTTACTAAAATAGATATTCAAATTTTCAAAAATATTTATATTAAAAATTCCACTATTTAATTTAAATTCAAAATCGATTTTTTACCATTCAGATGGTGCTTATCTCTCATCTGGATTTTAGCAAGAGAATTTATTTATCTGATATTACTTCGCTTATACTATACATACACACCTATATGAGCAAGCGAGAAAAGTAAATGCACCAAACATTATCTTTAAACTGAAATAAAATGTTTTTTTCCAGGTTTCATTGAAATTTATTTGATATTTTTAACAATATCGCATAATGGCCATCATAAATTTGATCTTTCACTATATAATTCAATGTATACAAATACATATACACAGAAAAATTAATGAGATTATAATTACATTGTCTGTCGATTAAGGCCACCAGACAAACTCTCCTACTCTATTAATTAATGAAACTACAGCGTCTTGACTCAATTTCTCCAACTGAATTTGTAAGCTCAAATTATTTTCTCATTAGTACCCATTATTTACATCACCCATAGCGTCCAGTAAATCTTTCGAAAAAAAAAAAACTAGCGGATAATTAAGTTATCCATTGTCGAACCTATAGTTGGTAGACAGTAATAGGACATATCTCGTTATGTCTGTCTATATTATGACGCAGATTTTTTATGGCTTTTTGTGCGCGCGAGATCATTCGAAATATTACTGCGTCCTCGGATGCGTCACCACGTTTCACTTAACGAGACAGAGTTGTGAAAAAATTTTTTTTTACCATTCCCAGCCCTTACAACGCATAGGTACCTAATGAAGGGCAAACAGAAAAATTTGCGCGGATGGCAGGAAGCAGAAAAAAAAAATAATTTATCACTTGACCAGATATTGTTAGCTCACTTGCAAGTTCCGCAATCCTAATAGTAAAAGTATGTGTGAAATGATTGAGAATGGAGATTACATACAGGCAAAAAAACAAAATGGAGTCGATGTGCATACACACACTACACATACACACTAATGCATTTTTTTTGCAACGACATGTACCGAAGGCGCGGCTGGATATCAGAGTGGAGTAGTGGGGGTCGCAAGGGGGTGGGGCGAGACCTCTCTCCCTTTTATACCGTCGATTTTTCGGGTTTTTTTACGGGCGACGGCTCTCGCTTGCGTGGATGAACGAACACGGGGAGGAACATCAATAATCTACAATCAAACTGCAGATAAAGCTACAATCGCCCTTTTGTGAGGGTTTCAATAAGAATCGAAGCGCACGGGGGACGAGGGGGCTTCGAACTCTTGCAATCGATGAGTTGCCAATCGTTTTCCGCCTCATCGTGTAAACCCCCCCCCCCCTTCTCTTGCTCTCTCTGTCTATTTTTCCCTTTGAAAAAATGCATGAAAAAAAAAAACGAGTATTTCAGTATTATTTTTTTCCTGTCCGCGCTCTGTGACGCTATTCCAAGGGTGCATTAATGCATTTTCATCCGTGCTCTCGTAACTGTCGATGGATTTTTATGGACTTTCAGGAGTGGAAATGCATAAATTTTGATTTTTTATGCGGGCTTTAGGACTAATTTGTCTGAATTAGCTATCAATTAAATGACCAAATTGCATAGGAAAAATTCAAAGTTTTGTTTTTTATTATTGTTGATGAAAAATTATATAAGTAGTCTTTTTGGCAAGAGTAAAAATTTTTGAAATGGAATTTTATTTATCAATTCTTTCATCTGTTGAAAAAACCTTAAACAATATACCACGCACTTCACGATTTAAAAATACAAGCAATAAAGATTTCTATAAAAATATCCATTGTAAATAACAAAAAATTCAGAAAAAATACTTTAGGCAACTTATGATGGGTTTTTTTCTTACCATACTCTATATCAACATTAATTTTGATTACTTTTTGAT
Organism: Macrocentrus cingulum; assembly: GCA_002156465.1. Lineage (NCBI taxonomy): Eukaryota > Metazoa > Arthropoda > Insecta > Hymenoptera > Braconidae > Macrocentrus > Macrocentrus cingulum. The sequence continues at coordinate 30,955 of MVJL01007630.1, forward strand.
TAAATTATATTTAAATACTCTTAATTTTTAAATTCAAATTGTAATATATTTTTAATTAGTACCTATATTCATTTATCCTCTAAAAAAATTTGACCGATATTTTATTACTGTTTGAAAAAAAAAAAATTCATAAAAAAACGTCTTTTTGCAGCCTTGTGCTGAATAAAATCCTAATATGTATTTATCAATTGTCAAATGATTTAATTATCTTTGTAATTATCCTGAAAAGCAAAAGACACTCTTCCACGCCTCTTATAGCGCTTGTCCACCCCTACTATACTCTTGATGTTGTTATTGTTGTATATGTGTATATAGGTATACGTGTCTACATTTTACGCCTCTCTCGTTCCGTCAAGCATTTATACTTCGTTTGCAAATAATGCTGTGTATATGTAGACAGAGAGGATGTTGCCTCATCTACATAATTAATACTACAACGTTAACGAAAATAAGCGCAGTGCCAAAGGAAGAGGGAAAGGATCGAATCATCAGTCTAGCACACAAAGAGAAAATGTCGAGGGTTTGTGATGTTATTTATGATGACAAAAGGAGTCTCTAGTGAATGATTTCAGGCCCAAGATTAATTTTAAATCCCAAATACATCATTATAAATAGTTAATCAGCTTCAAAAAAATTCCTAATAACTTTCTACGAATTATTTTCAAGTAAGTGAATAACGAAAATTTGATTAAAACTGAATTACAAAGTCTAATTAATTCGACTCGTAATAAATTAGAAAAATCGACTTATAGCGTTGATTATGAAAATGTGAAATCTTTTTATAAAATGAACTAGCATAAAAGAAAATTTTTTTTAGTACGAAATTACAATATAAATTATTTTCGTCTGTGACGCGCTTTTAGTTTAGGGTTGGCGGTGCCTATATCAGACGAATAAAGACACTGGCTCGCGTTCGTTGAGATAGGGGATGTGATGGCAAAATGCTCAGCCTTTCTCTCCCCCTATTTATATTCCAGCTAACCCTCCTCATCAACAGCGTTCATCTTTCCTATTAAAGTAGTAATTTAGCAGGAAATTAAGCCACGCACTCGGCTCTCTCGCACTCTGCGGTCTCGTTCTCACCCTCTTCATTCACAGCTCGCTTTTCCTTCTTTTGCGCCACTCTTGGCACCATTTTACATCATACTTGACATCACACACACATAGCTCTACGAGAGATATATATTCTAAGGGTGTGCGAGAGACAGATCCGAAGTTTTCGCACATCCTTTGTCGCCCGTCGCGGTTTTTGTGTCATAAATTAACTCGATGCTTATTATTACTACTTGTTCAGATTTCAAAGTTAGCCGGAAACTGTCAACAAACAAATTTAATCCCTCCCTCTCCCTTCGTAAAAGTACTAACGAAAAAATTATATTTTTTGAGGATTAATTTTTCTACGGATTTTTTAATGATGAATTTTCGACATTTGACTGATTTCCACTGTAGTCCAGAAGGGGCTTATTGGATGCATATACTGAGACAAAGGACAAAGGAACGAAAAAAAAGGGGAACGATGCGAGAGAGGGTCGGGCGGATGCACAGAGTGGGTTGATCCGCGTATGAAGGGCTGTCAAAAACCTAATGAGAGGTGTGACTGCACATGTTCCCTGAACTACAATGTTCTCATTAAATAAAAAAAAATTTCGAGACAATTTTATAATAACCATGAAATCGAATTTCTTGGATTTTTAAAAATCCTTTACGTATAATCCTATTATTCAATGTTGACTCAATGCAGAAGATTTAAAAGTTTTATTACAAATTAAACAGACTTTTTTATATAAAAGACGAAAAAACTATTATTAATTAACTGTTACTGAAATTACAACGTTCAATAACTAATTATAACCCTTCTAAAATTTATCTTTCACGATCTATTTACTTTTCTTTCACTTTTTCATTTGATAATTACTCAACAATAATTCTCAAACGGTTGATAAGTCCTAATAGAAAATAGTAGGTATTTTATGCAACAGGTGGAATGCCAGGCTTATACTATTTTGGCACGAGAGGACAGTCACAGTCGAGAGGTGACCGAATGACGTCAGTAGCAAAGGAGTATATACTCTGCGCAAAAAACATAATAAATAAATAACTTTATCAGACACAACTGCGACCACGCTGAGAGCCTCACGTGTTAAATTTATAAAAAATCGTGCCTATTTTAAATCACAGCACGAGACGGATAGCAGGGGGTGAGTATATCAAAGTATATATAGTGAGTTTACACACAGAAGTGTATTAACGCCAGAAAATCTACAGACCAGGCTCGACAAAGCCTGGGACACACGAAGAACACAGGGCGGGAGAGGGTTATGCGTGTAATAAGAGGGTGGATTTTCGCTAGCAAAATAAGTTCGTGTGTGTTCCCCATAAAACAATGCTCCCACATCTGTCAGCCTCTTCTATACTTTTCCTCCCCCTTTGGTACACGAATCCACAGACGCAGACACACATACAGAAGCCACCCTTCGTAAGTTCCTAATTATAGCGCCCCTCTCACGCCTCTTCGCCGATCTATCCTGACTCACATGTTTGTATTATGCGTCCGGACCACTTGGGCACGCACAGAGGGGACAGACATGCTCTTGTCAAGCGACAACGGTCAAGAAGGAAATCAAAAAAAAATATTTCAAGTGTTAAAATTTGTTACGGACAATTTCTAAATATAATAACTCAATTTCTTATGTCTTAAAAATCACTTTGAACATAAAATTATTCAGTAATTTTGCTCGTATCAAATGTGCTTTTAATACCACAAAAAAAATTTTTTCCGCACTTTACCGATAAAAAACAACCCCTATGATTAACCATCCTTAATTAATAGCTGAAATTTGAAGATAGCGAGCATAAAAATTAAATTAAATGCTTTACATTTTATCCAGTAAAAATGAACGACGCAGTTTTAATGCGCACGGATAATTGTATGGGTGAAATTATACAGGGGTTGCATCAGAGGCCTCGAGGATAGGGTTTATTGCGTAATAGCAGTGCTTCTCAATCTCCCCCCGCGCAAGCTTGCCCGGGCGATTTTATTGGCAAGGGAAAATCATGTAAATTAGCATCATGTTAATATTAAACGTAAAAAAACTTGAAGTAAATAAATAAATAAATACACTATGAGCAGAGACATTGAAAAACTACATTCTCATGCACCCTGGAAATAAATTAATACAGTGCAGATATAAGTGGTTGTGTCAGCCAGGTAGAAAAAAAATCGAAACGAAGTACGCGGTGGTAATTAGAAACGCTCATTGGAAAATAAAGTTGGTGCTTTAGCAAATTCATATGTATATGCATATGTATATATATCAGCACCCCTATTATATCCTAAGGTGACTCACCGTCAGCCACTCAGCGGTTCAACTGCACGCAAACCCCTCAATTCAACAGCATCGAGTCTGCCATAACTCGTTACGTGAACCGCGAAAATCAGTTTCATTATTGTAGTTCAATCTGCTGAGAAGAATCGATATCATTCGATAGGTCCAATTATTTCAACGATTTTTCAACGTTGCTCATTAGTATGCACCCTTTTCATTATTTTACAACGGATATAAAAGTACATCGGAAAAAATTTTGTTATCAATATACAGATAAGTTTAATCGATGATGCGATATGATAATATTTAATCATCAGAAGAAACTACAACTAATATAACTTTTTCAGATCTAGACGTAAATCCCTTAGATGTGGTTAGAACAAAATTTTATTACAGTTACATAATAATTCAGTTATATTTAGTGCAATTGAAAAAAAAAAAAGTGTTAGCATGTTTTTTCAACTAGCTCATTTTGCCCTCTCCTGGGGCCTATTTTGCTTCTCTTTCTCCCTATGTGTGTCATTTAATCGTTTTGCTGACCATTGAGATGGGTATATGAAAAGGATCATTTATTATTTACGTGCACAAAAATATTTATTCAAGCTCGACTCAATATTATCAATTAATGGAAGTTTATTTTCTATTGTGATCATGTCTAAACACTAGAGAATATGCTTGTACAAGTAGCGCGAGTGGTGTGCGACTTTAACGAGCCCAAGAAAGACAGCGCAATGAATCTTCATTATCATTCTTGTCCTCCAAGTTTACCTACACGCCCGATAAATGAGACCAGCCCGTCGATTGACGCGGTCGGATGTATACCCTAGCGGCCCACTCGACTTCAAAAATGAATATATATATATATTTGCACGTTTGCAGCTGATTGTTATAGTGCTACCTAAACCGCCTTATTGCTATTCAAAACATAAAAACCATTTAAAAATGTAATTCCGCTATGGAACTAAAAAATCGAGAAAATGCGGGTGATCCAACATGTGACTCTCTAAGTAAAATATACGACCCTGTGAAAAGCTTCGGTCGAATAATCGTGATTTATCATCGTATAAGGAATTCCTTTTCACAAACGAAAAAAAAAAAATAAAAATCAAATAAAATATCGCATAAAAACTACAACCTGCGTTGGCAAATATTACAATCATTGAAATTATTATTATTATAAATATTGTTATTATTTTTGTTATGGGGTTGAGAATCATATTTCCGTTTATAAATGAATATATTACTCTGTACATTTTCTGAGACACTGTGGCGAGTATCTGTAAAAGTCACCCCCAATCAGATGGCGATATAACACTTTTTCAAATATAAAATGGTCATTTAGAAATACTACAGCAGTGGTTCACGATAATACTTAAAAAATATCGCGACAGAAAATTTCCCCCTTATAATGAATTGACCATGGTTATGATGATAACGAAGCGGTAAACATCGGTAAAATTTTTTATTTGTGTCATTGCCACTTCATACATAAAATTTTCATATACATTAGCATGTGGCTGTACACGGTATCGTAAGAGAGAGGGAATGCCATGTATCGATTGCAACGAAGTTTACTATTTATACTGGCAAACGTTAATGAGCCATAATTATGTAAGCTCAAATATTGCTTCGATTAAACATTGCGTGGGTGGCACCAAACCACCAATATTTACCTTCACTGTGTATATATTTCGTCGATCGCCATAATTATCGATACAACAGATGAATTACCCGGCCACCAGCTGCACTTTCTGACTAATTGATTAGAGTGTATTTAATGCGTTAAATTAAGGATTATTACAGAATGTCAGCTGCTGATTTTTTTGTATTATAGTTCGTCTATTATCATTTCTTCGCCATCTAGTATATCGTCGAAATTCATTAAATCAGAAGAAATAAACAAGAATACCTGTAACTTTCGATACCGTAAAACAGTAAATATTTTATTCCAACTGTTCTATATTAGTTATTACATAAATATACATAAATATTTATCGAAATTTAATATTGTTATTGACTGCAATTTTGACGTCACTGTTTCAACTGGCACTGTGTTTCATCTGCGTTCAGTCTCCCCTACTACCGCTCGCTTGCCTAAGTAATATTTTCAAATATCAGGAGAGTCATATAAGAATAAGATGTTTCATAAAGTCATTTCTACTTGTAATTACAAGTGAGTATTATAGTAACCAAGGAAAATGCTACATTTAATTGCTAATTGAGTTTCCGACCGATGTGCGATCTAATTTTAATTACTTAATTACAGCGGCATGCTGAGGAGGCCCGTCTGATGCGATTTTGTCATCCCCATTTTCAAGCATTATGAATGTTACCACTGTATCTATATGATCGGGAAAAAAGTTTGTTAGAAATTATTAGCGAAAAATGATTTTTCTTGCAGGAGATTTTAATACCAATAACACAATTCGACATTTATAGTTTTCAAGCTTCAGAAAATCTCCATTTTATAAAAAACACTGATATAAAGTCAAAACCCTTTGATATACGAATAGTTGGAGAACATATGACAGTCACCTTTCGACGGTGTGAAGTGGCTCTTTGGTATTTTTTACATCGAAGCTTTAAATTACACTGGCATATTTCTTTTAAATATTTGCATTACTCATAATAAATATGCAAGTTATTATTTGTCGACAATTAACCTTTGCAAATGTGAAGTATATACTAAAAATTAAGCGGATGGTAACAGGCGTGGGTTATAAAGTCAATATATACATTGAACGCACTTATATAGACAAGACGTGGTACATACATTTGACAAGTCTACCGTTAGCACGGGTTTATAATTTTAGTTCGTGCCCTATAGGCATGTATTGTTGATGATGGCCGCCACGTCCTCGCGTGAAACCAATAATTGCGAGAGGGGTAGGCCTCGATATGGATTATAGAAGGGTGCGAAGTCGGCATTGGTAATATTCGCCCTCTAATAAGGAACTCACTGAGTGTATGATTTCTAATCATTCCAGCCGGTCTAACGGTTTATAAAATTTCTTGTGCTAGCTCCGTCAGGAGCCTTATCAAACTAAATGCATTCATACATGGTTCATTTGTTATTTCAATCAATTTTACCATATAAACTTTTTAAAACTTTTTCTAATACGATCTACTTGGATTTTTAAAACTATAAATTTCAAAGCTCAAAAAAATTTATTCAGATACGACCTGAGCATTAATTATCAGAAGAAAATTCTGTGCAGATAGGCAGGGATTTTTAGTTAGAAGCAGTCGGATGTACATGCATACATACAAAGCATCGCCCCTTCTGCGCTTTGTTAACAATAGAGCGAGACTCACGTGCGCGAGAAATCAAGTGTTCTCTCACATAGCCTGGATGCCCTCGACTAGAGAGGGGCCGCATGCATAATACAATGACCCTGCTAAGTACTATTTTAAAACAATGCTGAAATTGCTTTAGGGGATAAAAATGAACGAGGTAGCTAGATGTATTTTTGTCCTCCACTTCTTTAGCAAGGGTGTATGCGTCGTCGTGGCCAGTATAGGACCGACATAGAAGGTATATGTGCACACCGCCCCCTCTTTATATCTCAGCCACACAGTACAAAGCTGAGCCTTTGAGTCACAGTCTCACCGTTGCACAATAAGGCGAACGACTTTTCTCATACTTTTTTTCATTTTTTCCCCTTTTTCTACAAGTTTTATAGAGGACAACGAGCCCTCGCGCTCTGCCTCTGGCCATTCGCCCGCGTCCACTACACTCTAAGTTGTATAATATGCTTTTTTTACGTACTATCATTGTATGTGCATGAACAGGAGTAGACACCTGTAATGCGCCTTGGGCCACCGATTGTTCCTTGACGAGAAAATTCTGCACAACGACACGTGCATTGCGAAATTGTTTTCACTTTTGAGAACTGGAAAAATTGCATTTTGGAGCACCTAAACTCGATGTACAAGCTTTTGTTGTTTTATGAAAAACGATGCATCTTTCTGATGGAAAAAATTGATTTTAGAAATAATGATGAAGTTCTTTTTAATAACGAATAGCATTTTAAGTTTGATTTGAGATTTTCCTAGCACTTGAAAAAAAAGTAAACACGACTCGCCGTAAGTAACGCCTGCGGTTACTTTTGAAGAGTCGTTTTTTGCGACAAGACATAAGCTCAGTATATACTTACTAAAGTACCCAGCATACACCTTTCATCATTTGATGTCTAGGGTGGTACATAGAGCGCCTGACGAAAGCAGGGGAAAACTATTGCCCAATATGATGACATTATATTCTAAAAAATGAATTTCCACGCACCAATGACAACAATATTTCTATGCATACACTGTAAATAAAATTCCAACGTCGTGAGAACATATTGGCAAGTGGTAACTGACTATTCCAAGCAATTTAACAACGAGATAATAGAAAGGATATCTCGTTACCGGATGGTTGTATTGGATTTTCGCGTCCCCATGCACAGCAACAGCCAGCGACCCACACGCTGCACGACAATTTCAAAGCAACGACGTTAAGTACTGACGTGGCCGGGGGTAGGTGCGCGCGTGGCCAAAGGCGCTGGGACGGCTCTCTCATGTTCATTGTTCACAGTGAAACCTCTCCACTGTACCCCCACACCCATTCCCCTTGCCGCTGCCTCATCTCGTGTGCTAGCTCAGTGACTTTGCAAGGGTCTCATTTTCATTAAGAATTAAAATTGAAGTCCGAAGAAAAAAATTCTATTCACTTGTCTTTTTCATGTAAATTAACAAGATGATCCTTCACGAACCTCCTCCTCCTTTCTTGTCCACGCTCTCGACTGAGTGATTCTTCAATCCCATTTCCATATTTGGCGTAGCATTCGGCACGTATCCGAAAGATCCTGGATTCGACTGCGAGCTTCGGACTATAAGTCTTTTTTCGCTGGTTTCGACTTTTCCGATCATTGGAAACTTCTTCCGTTTCCTTTTCTCCATCGGTCCCATCCAAAATATCCCTGCTATGCCTATCTGTGCATGTTTGCAGCCAAAAGTGCAACATTGCGTTCTTCCGTCTCTCGACATTTTCGCTAATATCTTTGACTTCTGGCAGCAATTGTTCCACCTCGTCGCCCCACTTCGATTGATTGCCGTTGAATAATAGTCTCTGTTAGCAATCAAACTTGAGAAAAGAATTTCGGAAAAATTTCAACTATCGGCACGATAAAAAATATTCATCACAGCAAACCGGCTGAAAGGTTCGTTAAAATTTAATGACTACAATCTTCTACCATTAATTGGGGAAGTTTACGTATTTAAAGTTCCACAAGAGGCGCCAATATATCACTCTATGCAAACGGGCATAATTTAGTCATGAACGAGCCACTTTGCACAAATAGCTTTCGTGCTTTCGTTCCTTTGGTATGGCGGCATGATAGGATAATCGTAATGTGCTTAATGGTAAGTGGAGGCATTCAAGAGGCCGAGATTCAGATGGCACTCATAATGGTTCGTCTCACCAATGCATATCACCCCAATAAGTACAAGTGGCACAAAATAGCAGTAATCTTGTGACACCAGTAGAATAGTCATTACAAAACTGATCTTCCTGCAATTCCGTCTCTCATCGTATAGTCAATAAATTATTCAACGTAAGAATATCCCAATCAACTATCCAACTAATTCAATGGTAAAAAAATTCAACTAATCCAAGATAACGAAATATTCAAAACTAAATTTGCGCTGATGGAAAAAAGTATTACTTTGAAAACTGGACCCTTTGACCCTGCAAAGTCATTGTAAGTTAGCATTTGTAGAAAAATGGGGCGTAAAAGCTTCTTTTTCCAATGATCTATGAATTAGAATTTTCCAAAGACTATTCGTGACGTGCCATATTATGCATCGCAATCACTGAATCTACTCGTATAGCATGAACAAAGCACACCTATGCTGCGCATAAGTAGGGTGTCTTTATAAGAACCTCATAGCACCATGTATATACGCTACTCGATATTTCTCTACGCATCGGGAATGCACATACCTCAATTAACACACGTTTAAATATTATCAGTACCACTCAACTAACCATATTTATCTCATATTCCTCGTTTGACACGCGCTTGTGTCCGGTCATCGTGATTTTATTGCCTCTACAGTGATGCTATTAATAATGACCACACAAGTGCTTTGGTGAAGTAACAAGAGGCACCCGTTCAAGTGGCCCGATCTAAAATGACAAAATTAAACAGCTCTTGTCGATCGAATCAACAATTGAGCGGTTAATGAACCCAGAAAAATAATCGCTTTTATCTGGAATTTTCAGAATCATGCATGTACGTTAAATAGAATAATAGAATTACTCGCGGATGTTGTTTTTTTGGGTAGTACATTGAGCGTCATTAGCGTGTTATCTTTAATACTTCTGTTACACTCACTGGTTTATTTTTGAAAAGACTGTCGTAATACCTACTTTGTATGGCTGTATTATAGGTCCATCCGACATTTCGCCCAATAGTTCCATCCCCTCCTCCTATCGTTTATGGATGTCGGTGTTTGTATATGGCTGTCTCCCAAAGATAACCGCGGCATTGACCAATATATACATATATTATACTGATACATATCCATATACCGGTTTTAACCCACTTTTCGATTTTTCACTTATTCAAATTTGTTACATACACGTTATATAGTGGGGAAAATGGACTACCTAAGGTAAACCGTCAAGATCGAAAAATGTAAAAATGAAGTCAAAGTTCGATAAAAAGTTTTACTATAGTTCACGCCTTAGGCCCTACAAAGGCGACCGAAATGGAATGCTTTACAAGTTTCAAAATTTTTTTTTTCATGTTTTTTTAATAAAGAGTAATAGTATGCAAGGAATATTGATAAAATTGAAATTAAATTTTTTTGATTACAATTTTCTTGATGATATTAATTTATTTGAAACCAATGGAACAACCATTTCCTCTCTTGTGAACTTCTCTCTGGTCCCCTCAGTCCGCTATACAGACTGAGGATAAAAAAGGGAGAACCCGTCACATTGACAATTGTCGCAGGGGTTTTTCTGCTGCACATGGCAATGAAAAAATAATTCAATAATCTTGGCAAATTTTTTATCCAGCACACACGAATTAAATTAAACGGCAAAATAGATTCCATTATTTGCAATCACAATTGGCGCAGCAGTAGTTTTTCATTCATTAAAAAAGACGGTAGTAAAAGAATAGAAGAAAAAAAGAAAAAAACAAGCGAAAAGAAAAACAATAAAAAATATAACGAAAAAAAAAATTACTAAGATTTCTAAAATTTCAGATTACCCAAGAACCATAATTTCTTTGATATACTAATTTGTTTCATTTTCGTCTTTAAAAATTCATACTTTATAGTATAACAAAATGACATGGGAAAAAAATAATTTGATTCACATACTAAAAAAATAGAAAAAAAAAAAATTTTTTCCCCATTTTTCATTATTTTTATCGTTCTCGATGTGTGACGAGTATGCACTGAGTTTTAAAAATCAAACGTTGGGAGTCGCCATTTATGATTGAACGAATCGAAGCTTATATTTTTGTCATTCATCGATGCCGTCGGCATGTATTCATGTTCTTGTGTACACATTTGTATATATTCGTAAAACGCTGAAAAAAGTTAGATTCGCAGAGAGTCAAACTCGAGAAAATGGAAATCACTAGGGTATTTTATCAGCAACTGCAGATGATGAAAGCAAAATTATTTTTTTTTTTTTTAATTTGTCTTGTAAGATTAAAGAAATAATTTAATAATTAGTAGTAATTATATTATGCAAAATTAGTTTGTATAATCTCGGTTAAAAAGGAAAACTAAACGAAATAAAAAAACAACATTAAATAGTCAAAGGGTCAACAAAAAATGGACATCAAAAGCATTCCAGGTCATTGAGTAATTGCACGATGAAAATATGTAAAAATAATGGAGCAATGGAAAGAGAAGGAGGAAGGCGTCAAGCTGCGCGCGGGAAAGATGAATAAAAGGAGGGTGAGAGACAGAGTACGCTGGCAATGTTGTTGGCGTGGCGGAAACATCATCCAAGAGTATATAGAGCGAGAGAAGGAGAGCAAGCTAGTGTAAGGGTGGTATATTTTTCGCGAAAATACTCGACATCACTTTGTTCGTGAGACACACCTCAATTGTTTTAAATGCAATTTTACGCAAATAATTGTATGTGTTCCGGTAAAAATAATATCGTGCACGTGTACGTAATGGGCAACGTATATTCCCGACTTGTATGAATAAAAATATTTTTAAAGAGTAACACACGACGCGCCCTTTGCGCCAACGTTAAATAGAGTAAACCCTAAATTATTATACAAACACTTATTAATCACTGATATATATTGTCGAGTGTTAAATAAAGGTTTCTTACGAGATTATTATCGTAAACATTTTTATGTGAACATATATGTAGAATATTCCGCAGAATGATGAAAATTTCCTATCAAATTTTATTTAAATTCACCAGCAACAAGTTCAAACATTGTTTATTAAATATACATAAATACCTCCCAAATCTTGGTAAAATAATAAAAGATTCTAGTCAGTTTGCTAGATAATTTTCGAAATCAAAGAAATCGCGGTATTTATAATAGCTATTCCGCGTGGACTAATTTTTTGCAGTAATCGGCATACTTACAATGCCGTTAAAGAGATAACAGGCAGATAAAAAAATTTTGTCGTAGAATTTTTTTGAGGATTTAAATGTGCATTTGCGATATTTTGTGGCAGTTATACATTATGGAGGCTTCAATATATATATCGGGTCTAGAGTAAGAGTATATATACATTCATTGAGAGAACGAGCGCGCAAGAGAGATGGGGTACGAGCGCGGGGGCGCTGCTGATGCCTCATATGTGAATATATACATGCATATATGGACGGCATGAATACATTAGGTGAGCGCAGGTTGCTCCGCACATGTTGAGAGGTATTATATAGATATAACCCGCTTCGCGGGGGCTATACTTCCGAAGCGATACCTTTCACATACAAAAAATATCTATTCAAGGGTCTATGCCTTGAATTTTTCATTTACCCGCGCGGTCAACATTCAAATGAGACGTTTTTGATCGATATTACATTAGAATATGACATAGCTATCGGAAATATATTTTCCAGACCCTCTCGATCGCTATATACAGCCGATATATACGTAGAAAGCTGCAATTATACTTTGCAGAGGGCGCAGTAGAAAAACATTTACTAGTTTCGCTTTCATTATTCTTGAATCTTGTTAAACTATTTATACACTGTTACTAAATTGTATGAAAGACCTCGGAAATTCCTGAGATTTTTTTTATCCGTCTTATTCGGTCTAGGACCATGTGTTTCAAAATTTTTTATTTCATCACCTTTATACACGAGTGTGTGCTACATTTATTATTCCTTTTGCCATACATATGTGTATCGAACGTCAAAAAGTCAACCCTTTAACTGAGCAAGATATCCAAACTCATGTTGATTGCGACCGTTGCGTCGATTGCGAAAGGTAATTAACTAAGTAACAGTAACTAGCTATACCTTTGCTCGTTACTCCAAGCCGAAAAGACTCTAACTGACATTTCCGGGTGCATATAAAAAAGCAACCGGTCCGCGTGAGGGGTGGAGGCGGCAGGGATTATAGTAGACGCAGACAATTTTGCAACATTTCGAATCGATATTGTCTACTATGAAAAAATCTTCGTTTTAAGATATATAATTTTGATAATTTTTTAACAGACGCAAATATATTCTAATTGAATATCGATTATGAACGAATTTTGACTGAAAGCTCAAGTTTCCGAAGAACCATAGCGTAAATAAGTGCTCATATTTAAATTTGTGGCTATTTTCTACTTTGTTTTAGACGGTTCGCTTTGAATCCTTCTAGAATTTGAATATCGATAAGGGTGTGTTTCTTCTAATGGAAATTTATTGATCATTTTTAATTAAACTTAGAAATTTTTTCGATATTAAGTTTTATGGGACAAATAAATTATTGAAGAATTTAATCAAATTGATATGTACCTACAAAATGTCGTCCGTGCTACTCACCCCTTTTTTGTATATATACTTCTCGTTGCGAGATACTTTCGGTAGAGAATGATTATTCATGTCGCGCTGACTCCACAACGTTTAATCGAATATTTATAATTTGTTTATTTAAATCAAGGGGTGATAAAATGCATATCAGTCTGAAGTAAATCTTGAATGATGAGAATTAATAAAAAAAAAAATAATAAAAATAACAATTGAATAAAGATTTTTAAGTACTGCATTTTTAAATAAATTCACTTGAGTATTGATATATTTTTTTTGATAATTGTGTATGTTATTTTGGAATGTATAAGCTGGAGCTGTAATAATAAAATTAAATTAAATCATCCCTATGTGCGGTTCTAAGATTAATGTGACTGATGACAGGTTGATTTTCTCGCCATATCGAGATTGAAGCAAGGCATTAATTATGAAAGTAATAAATGTGGATATATACTGAAGTGATAGAATATTTTATAAAATTTAAAATTGAATACTGGAGAGAAATCGAAATCACTGAGATATAAATGAGGACACGCTGAGCGGAAAATTCAGATCTCATATCTTCCGGTTGGACAGAGGTCATCTCAATATCCTCGAAGATGACCAAAAGCGTATAGTAAGAGCGGGAGGTGACGTCGCGCTTCGTCACCCGCCTCAAGCCATATTAGATCCTGAAATTCCATATTGCTATCTCGAGCATCACGGAGTGGTCATTCGTAGCCAGATACCTTATATAGAAATTTCGGGAAATTCCATGCGCTTCCTTACACTTCTTCCCAATAGTGTTGTTAGATTTGAAATGCATTCTATAAAACAAAATGTTCAATAAAAATTAAAATCATTATTTTAACGTATTTTAACAGGAAAACAACCATTGAAAAGGTATAAACGGACTCTATATTTTTTTTTACAAAAAAAAATGTAATTTCACATCATTGGGTGGTTACTCTCTAACATTCAGCTATCGTATTATAGTAGATCAAGACACTGAAACTGCCCATAAGCATATGTTCTATTTTTGCACTGGGAAAAATCACCTGAAGTATTTTGAAAATTTGCTTGTATCTTTAAATGCTTCGACTGCAAGAATCTTTTTTTCTTTTTATTTACCTACATTTTTTATTTTTCCTCTCTGTGTGTATTTTTTTCGACAGTGGTTTTAAATTCCTTTTGAGTTTGTATACGCGACGCGCGGGCGTACAGCCCGCGGAGGCGTCGAAAAAAAAATCATTTGCACGGTAATTCGAAGCCTGAATTTTAGTCGATAAAAGGATGCACACACGCCGCGCGCGATGCATACAGAGGGAAGAAACAAATGAACAAATTCACGTTTCAGAATAATGCCCGGCAATCCCATCTACCCGCACCACCCCTCCCTCTTCTTTAACCCCCGCACGTCGCGGCGTACTCCAGGCCATGGAGTTTCAACCCCCGCTGCCCCCCTAGCCCCTCTGATTCGCGCAACCCCTCAACCCTACTTTTTTTCATTCCGTCCTATCAATTGATCAGGTTTTAAATTTCCGCGTCCATCCAAGCCGCGCCCACCCCCTCCGCCACCCTCAGCCCCTCACTCACCCTCAAGGCTGGACTGTCCCTCTCTGTTTAATTAAAAGGACACATTAAATTATTTTTTCAATTGAACCCCCCATTGTTACTCGCAGACTGCTGATTCTATCCAATCTTGCACCGCCACTACCATCACCACCCCCCTTCGACCTCTTTTTCACTGTTGCACCCTCCTACAATCGGATATATTTTTCGAATGTTTGTCGACGATTCGGTCTCAAAAACGAAAAAAAAAAAATTCAGTGCAAAGATCTCAGTGATGTTGAGTGGCTGTTTGCGAGAAAGAGGAGGAGGAGGAGGAGAAAATCACTTTTGGGGTTAAAAGTAAAGTTTTCATAATCAGTGTGGAGAGGAAGAAATAGAGCAGTTGGCTATTGTCCAAGCGCTAGGAAGACCAAGTAAAGAGGTTATAAGGTTGCCTCACACTAATCTTCTGTAGCGTATGCGTTAGGTGATCTATACTACTTTGGTAATTTGGGAAACGTAATTAAAAGTTTTTTCGGCTGAAAAGTGTCGGAAAATCCTCGCAATTTTTTTTGAAATTCTAATATTGACCATAGCATTTTTTTTTTTTATTGTATTCTCATGTGTTTAAACTTTTTAAGCCATCTGAATTTTAAATTGAAATTTTTTTGAAAATAATATGCTACTTTAATTTTCATTATGCTATATAATTTTCAACATTTAAAAAATATACACAGAAAATTTTTACACATGTCTCATCAAAAAAGATTGATGCAGAATTGATGTAAAATCGTAAATATATTTTTCCACTGTCGTCTTATACTATATAAATTTGTCAATAAAAATATCTCCTCCTGATAACTTTTAGATTGTAATAAAAATACTCATCAGAATTTTTTTCAAATTGTTAAAACAAAATATAAATATAGATCTTCATCGTCGAAATTCTGTCATTGAGATTGCAGCAATAAAAAACAATTAATACAGCCCATAAAAAATAGGTAAAAATAAATAACTATCAAGCAGAAGAAAAAAAGAATTTTAATGTCAGTAAATGCCAATATATTCCAACGACCCTTTTGCATCCCCAAAAGCCATCAGGGATAGCATGTATCCTGCAGGATGTACATCTGGATCAATAGCATTGGAAATTATCCAAACAAATTATCGATAGAGCGAAAAAAACCCAAGCTATGACCACATATATGCGAGGGTGTACGGGGGATGTATACACACAGTCGCGAGTCGAGTGCTACATCACGCATAGACGGCGAAGCGGGCGCATTAAAAAATAAAAAATAGCTGTACATTTTTCAGGCATTAACGTGTATGCGTGGGTGGTGGGCGAGAGGTTTGGGGCACACAGCAAAGCTGAGGGTTGGTATATGCCCGCGGTACAACACAACGCTACACTTCTCGGAGTTGGGGAAGTGTAGGTACACCATCCCACTGTATACCTAACGGCGAAACGTCCGCACTGGGAGGGAAAAGGTATCGTGCGTGTCTCTCCCGATTGGCCTGTTAAAGCTCCAAAAGCCAATTCACCGGTGAGCCGAACGTGTTTAGAGCAATTTTTCAAAATTAACTAATGTCTGACACCAACGATATCACCAGGCTAACGGTCCACTCGGGGGTGCAACAATAAAAAGTTGCTTAATCAACTTTGAGATAATAATTTTGAAAAATTCTTCATTAAATCCATAATTGATATATCAGAGCTGAATTAATTTTGATTTTTTGTTCGCTTGTCATAATCTCTTACATATACCAAAATAAACCCAATGCACATAAGCTCTAAAAACCTAGATTTTGAAGAAGAAACATTAAATATAGTCCATTAAAATAATTAATTCTCTAGCCCAAACAGCGCAATTTTTTCTTTATTTTCGTTAAATAGTGTGTTGACGATGGGTAACATGATGCACGAAGAGTGCGAAACAAAGGTTGAGTACTGAAGAAAAAAAAATCCGCACAGTACGCGTCTGCCTGTACACCGCGTGCGTCGATCGAGCAAAGGCCAGTCTCTCACTTTTCGTCGGGTTTTTTTCGCGAACGGGAGCTACGCGCCGCGCGCGGTCAGCCCAAAAATTACGTCGACTAGAGTTTATTTGTCCGGAAATGGCGGTGCCCCCAGGGGTGGTGGTGCTTGCGCGCCGTCATAGGTGTGGGGTAGAAAAAAAGGGGACTGGCCGTACATAGTGAGAGTGTAAAGGGGAGGGGGACAAAGAAGAGCGAGAGAGAAGAAGGGAAAAAACGAGTGAGTGCATAGGTACACCCGCGCGGCGACCAGCGCCCGCCGGTTGATGTATCGCGTATTATTTGTGTGTTGCGTTCGTTGCTGCAATGCGCGCTTTTTTTCGCTCCCACCGCCTATTATTTATTAGCACTAACGTGCAATTGTATTGATCTGCAATACACCACCCGCCCGTCGTATAGCCTCCCACCTACACCCCCATCGCCACCCTGGGATTTTTTTATACCATTCGGAGAACGCATTCGGACTTGCGGACCGCCGGGAGATATTTTGTAGTCACGCGCATGTATCGGTTTTGTCGACGGGTTCGGGTCGATCGAGCCGGAAAAATGTCAGTTTTCCATCATGATGGATTTTTTCAACATCCATTTTGATAACAGTAAAAGAAAACAGTACCAATGTTTTGTTGCATAACCGTATATGTAGAAAAATGAACCTAAGGACTTTTTTTCGTTTGACAACTTTTTAGGTATTGTCAAATTACATTTTTCAATTTGAAACATTGACTTTTGACTGAGGGGTACCAATTTTATGTACCACGTTGCAAGATAAACATTGTCAATCATTCTTCAGCGTCTTCTGAATGCTACTTGCATTTCCGAGACAACCAAGATATCCAGCTTCGCTACTGCATTTATATACTGTATTAAAAAATGAAACGCTCGTTTTTGATCTCCGTTCATCGGCATTGGTATATCACTATAAAAAAGTATTCTTTCATCAAATCAGATTCATTTCCCTCAAGTACCCGCCGGATTTGAATACGGCGGAATGCGCGCAGAAGTTGAGAGATAATTTAATTTGATTTAAATATCGGTAATTTATGTATAGTTTATTTTTGTAATTTGCTCAAATAACTATTGTCATCAAACAAAAATACTTAAATTCCACATTAATTAGAAATACTTGTAATAAATAGATATCCGGTTGGCTTAAGCGGATAATGCGGATTAAACAAGAGCATTACGTTTGATACAAATGAAAAATTATTTATCTGAAATAAATCTTAATTTCATTAAATACAATTTTTTATAAGTGACTGTTGACTGTGGGTATTTTGCCAGCCTGTTACATGTGATCATGGCGTTTAAGGTTTTTTATTATTCCTTGTATTCTTCCTTTTTGAATCAACCTAAGATGAAGAAACAAAAACGAAACAAACGAATATAACGGTATATAAGTATGCTATATAATCATCTTTTAGTTATACGCTAATAAACAGCCGTAGTGAATAGCAAGTATGAAAAGAATTTAATTTCCAAAAAAAAATTTTTATCACGAAAATGTCATCATTAATGATGACATTGAACTCGAGGATCAACAGGGTGGTTTTTCCGGTCTCTCTGTATCAAAATACATGTGTCATTTATTTATTTATAAATACTATAGGAATGCAATATGCCTGGAGGCGAAACATGCGTTGATGTAACCAAATGATTGGGTAAATGATTCCGCAATGTTTCGCGAGTAATTGAGTGGTGCCGCCGTGAGCGTTAGCGATGACTCTGCCGCACCACGCGCATCCCACAGTAGTCATGGACACGATTCTATACACATAGTGTACCGGAGGCACAGCGAAAAGCCGCCCTGCGTGTCAGCATGCATGAAGTACGTGTCTGTGTGCGTGGCACGCGCGCCCCACGGCAATGACGAGTCATCCATGCTAGAACACCTCGAAATCCACCCGATTGCCACTCGCTTTTGGCTTCACTCTACCACGCTATATATCTATATTGTATACCGTCAGTAACCGAGTTTTCCAACGAGTATACACATATATTGGGGTTCATATACTTGCGGACTTACACGTTCAGAGTGTCATGATTCCACGTGCTTGTTTGCGTGGCGCTGCGGTCGCCTGTTGGCAAATTTGCGTGGCCGTCGGGATATGTTTTCGTTCCCAATGATTTATACCATCAAATGCGCTCCCGGTCGCGTGCGTGACGCATTATTAACATGTTATATCCGCTTATCATCGATAGCTTTCGGATCCTTTTTAAGATTGTAGCATATCAGCTTAAAAAAATTAATTTTCATGTCGCGTTAATTTCTATATAGGTCAAATATAGCTCAACTAAGAATAATTTGATGGCCTAGTAACATACTGAAATTATTACATCTTCAAGTTAGTATTCCTTTGAATTTTTAAAATTTTTAACGAGAATCTGTTTTTTCAGTTAGTGTATTTTTGAGAAAATAAAAATTATTTTTTTAATTTCTAAGAAATTATCTAAGTCAAACTCGATTTCAATCTTTTTTTTTTTACGTTTTTCAGGATGTGGATAAGTTGCTTGGGCATTGAATAATGAAAAAAATTGGTGATTAGCAACGATGATCCCTTAAATGCACCTGAGAGGGAAAATCCGGCGAGAAAATCAAATCTGCATCACGGCGAAGCTAAATAAGAGACTGCGTAATTGCTTGCTCTCTTCCATGAAACTTGATCCCAGTGTGGTCAGTAGGGGCAGAAGGGGTTGAAAAGCACGAAGCTTTGGAGCAAGTGACATTATGTCGAGGAATAAAATGGAACAGAAGTGGAAAAAACAAACGCAGTGGTTAAATCGAGTTTCAACTGTACAGGCAGAGTCGAGGCTTTGCAATTTTAAAAACAATGGACGCACTGGCACAATGAGGCTAAATGAGATATAGGGGATGATTTGCCTGGGTTGTGAATCAGGGGTTGAAATGGGTATATACGAGATGAAATCCTATACTCTAGACACACACAAGCGAAAGAGGCTGTAGATGGTCAGTCACGACGTTGTAGCGAGGAATTTAAATCATTCTCGAGTCCAACCACAGAAAAATGTTGGAATAAGCTTTGATTTTTCTATACCCCATTTATTTTGATTCACGCCGAAGATCGTTGAAAACTGACTTTATTGTTTTTTGAAATTAAACATATAGAACTTCAAAATTGCCATAAATTTTAGAACGTCATTTATTTCGTATTTTTTTTATTTTTATAAATTTTAAACTTTTTTTGAGTTATACATTGGTATCAATTCTTTTATAATGTACACCCTTTAAGCAAAGCAATTGAAGAAAAAAATTTTCACTCATTTTTTTGAAAAAATCAACTTAAATTTGACTTAATTTCATTCATTGATAATTGAGAGTGACTTCTATATCGATTGTCAGCCTAATTGTGTTACTGTAAATGTCCAATTCCGTGTGTGAACAGGCTAGTAGGTACAGCCAGCAGAAAAGTCGAAATACGTCTGGTGCACTCTCTGATGAGTAGGAAGACTGGTTTGCATTTTTTTTTTTTTTTTCATGTCGACACAGTAAAACGTAAAAATTCATGTACCATTTGTGTAGAGAATACAGAATATATCAACGGATAAACGGTTTAGTGCATTTTTTCATTTTTTGCAAAAAAGTTTGAACCTTTTTCTTTTTATTTATCATTTATGATTAGCAAATACAGTTGATTTATTTCCGGATGAAAAAAATTTCAAGTCAAAAAAAGTATATCTCCCATGCGTCGAAAACAAAATAGTATATTGTGTGGCAAGTGCGAAAGGCGGGAAATTTTTTGACAGCATGAAGTATGTTACGAGCTAGGACTATATTTGCAGGACGAATTTAGGAGTTGGAGACGACGAGCCGCAGGCGAGTGTCACAATCAAGAAAATGTAATTCTGAAATTAAAAACGCGATTGTGCACGTGATGCACACGATATTTTCTTCAAAAACGGTCGATAATACTCGATTTGTTACACTTTGATGCCATCATCATAAAGCGATTTAAGTTTTAACGGCTGAAATTAGTGTCTGAATAGTCCGTAAAAGTAGTAAAAATAATAGTGAGGTACTTTGCACCTTAGTAAAACGACACACTTCAAATATGTCGGCTAAAAAATAGAAAATCGAGGTCTATCAGCAGGTTTTGCAAACAAATCTTCATTTTTTAGCACGAAAATTGTTTGCAAACATCAACTTTATATAGCTATAATTGAATGCAATTATTTTAAAATGTTTGGTAGCTTTTTTCTTCATTTGTTTTCATTTTTTGTCTCAAATGACAAATATCGCACACTCTTCTGCAGAGATGGACATCGTGAAGTGACTCACGCAAAAGTAAATTATACATCAAGCGGGTCCTGATATAATGAAATCCTCCATATGTATGAGAGTGGACAACTCGATGTTGCACAGGGTCATGCGTTCCTTTAAATAACCTCACAAATGCATTTGCTATTAAAGAACGAAAAAGAAATAAAGACCCATGATTTCCCCCGTTATTTCTGACACATCAAAACAAAAAAATATAAATATAAATGCTACCCTAATTTAATTTACTCTTATTCACCTTGAAACAAACGAATAAAAAATACAAAAAATAACAATTAAAAGAAAATTATGAAAATTTTCAGGATGCGTTGAAAAAATTTACTATACGAATATTACAACGCAACTAGTGGCATTTGCGAATCCAAATATATTTCATCGAGTACAAAATAATATAGATACTTGTAGAAAAATCATTGTTGCGCATATCACCGATGTGTGCGCAATCAGCGCCAAAGAAACATTTTCTTGTATAGACGTGAAAAAAAAATCAATAAAACGTTTTAAAGTGTTTCCGTAGGATAAATAACCAACAAACAGCCATTAAAAAGCCATTTAAACGTCTCACCTATGGTGAATCAAACGCAGTAAAGCACGCGAGAGAAAGACGGATGGCAGAGAGAGTTGGAGATGAAGGGAGTGTAAGCGAGGACGAAAAGGGGTGAAAATGCGGAATGCAACGCCGTGGACGTTTGCGAGTGGCACCACTACGCCTGCTACTACATGGGTGTGTTGTGTGCGGGTGGCTTAGTTGGCCGGCTCGGGCGTGAGAGGGAGAAGGCAAGCGCGGGAAGCATCAAAAGCAATGTTTGGTGGTGCTATAATGAAATGAATTTATGCAGAGCCGTAATGCTTGAATATTTAGCGACCCTCTTCTGGTTCTGTTCCGTGGCCTGGCTAGGCCATCACCAGGCTGTTGACGGTATACTGCGTTTGTTCGCAGTAGTAAATTCATGAAAACCCAGACCGGGGAAGTAGTAACGCCGGGTGCGGCGCGAATGTCCTCTGAAAAAACATGGCGGGTCGCGCGTCACGACTAAACCCTCCGTGGCTATCGATATATAATACCTCAATTTTTTTAGTCGGATATACGAACGTGAAAATTTTACAATTGTACGAAGTATAATACCTGTAGAAACTAAAAATCATGTTTATCATTTTCTCATGCTTGTATAAATGTATTTGTGAATTTTGCACATTAACTATTCAGCTGACCATTCACTTAATATCTAAAAAATCAATAGAAATGTATTGATATATATATATAAGCCCTGCAGTATTTCGCTTAACGACGTGAAAAGATTTTTTCCACTCATCGCAACGCTCCGAGGAATTTATCACAATCGATATTGACGGTAATAAGAGATATATTAATCGGCATATGGGCCGAGTTATTTCTCAACGAGTTCTCTAAGGGTGAGTGAAAGCGGCATGTAATTTTACACCAACTGAAGATCCTTATAATTATGCGTTTACGCATTTAATTGAATTTTCTGTCATGCAAATAAAATTTTTTTTCTGAAATAGAAAAAAATAATGATAATAAAATACATCAACCATGGCAGAAATTATGATTTCATAAATTCTCTGAGCCTCGCATGCTCTTCAGCGCTTAGGCATAGTAATATTCAAAAGAAGGGGCGTGGATAAAGACCCTCTCTCAAACCAAGTGTTCGAGTACATAGAAATACTTTGAAAATTCGCCTGCTCGACGTGTTGATTATAAACTAATAGTTCTTGAATTATAGTCATATTATACACGACGCTCGAGAGAGTAATATCGCATCATAATTTCCCCTCGAATTATCTACTAGCGGAAGTAACTGTCTGCTCGACTATAAGAAAGCTCAGGTATGTTATCTCGTCAAGATTTAAAGCTTTCATTATTCTTTACTTCAAAATATCCACATTATAGCGGAAATAAACTCTTAATTCGTATTATGCTTAAAACTAATAATAATTGAGAATATTTAATAATTTTTACAGCCACCAACGGCTGTCTTTATGCGACAAGTTGCACGCGTGCATGAAGAACCATCGAAGTTTTCGGGTGTTGCCGGTTAATAATATAGATCAAACAATATTAATCATGGTATAGTATTAAAGAAGGACATTTGTGAGTTGTTGCTGAGAGCATCCAGCAACAGGTGAAATCGTAATCAAATCATTCTTAAACTGCGTTTCACCTGCAGCCAGCTGCATCATATAATGAGTGTGACGAATATGAGACTATACAGATGATGAAATGTTCTTGATTTTCTGAGTGTTATTAATATAATAGAAAAATCTTTTTCATCATACATAACCTCACTTATGGTGAATCATAAATTTTTAGTATTAAGCTAGTATTAAGTCTCTATATGCACGTGGCGAGGAACAATTCTATTCGGGTAAGGAGAATTAGTAAATATATCGACTAACGACAGCGATAATTCAATTGTAAAATAAAAACAATCGAAAAACATATATTTTTACTGTAAAGATACTCGGGAATCTCGCGCCTTTTTTCACGCGAATGCAAACGCGCATGCTTGGCGCGAGATACTTTACTGATGTGTCTTTTGATTACCGATGTAATTTGTACATTGTAAATCTTTAATCAAATAATTCACATTGAGCTGTCATAAAATTGCAGTTACTAAAAAAAAAAGAAACAACTAAGTAATTTCATCGAAGATATAACACACGATTTCGATTTCCTGCGGGACACCCCTGTCAATGACTTCCGGTGAGAATGCCTGGGCCCCACCCTTGACTTCTCGCTCCCTGGAACTCCATTATTACTTGCCAATTAGCTATGATTAAAATATTTGGGGTGCTCGCGTGTACCTCGGATATTAATACACACATACAAACAAACACGCGGAGACGAGAGCAGTATGGAAATATTCTATGAGAGTGTAGTCTCATCATTATCGACATCATAATTTTTTAGACAATTTTTATATACCATTAATAAAAGTCCAGAACTCTTGTCACGCAAAGGGTTCCGTTATTCATATGACAAACCTTTCTGCAATAATCTGCGAAATTTTAATACATGAAAAAAAGAGGAGTTGAAATTCGAATTATCCATCGATTACTAAGGTTAATGATGATGATTAAGGATACTTTAGGAAGGGCATGGCTACAATCAGTAAGCCTGTCGATAATAGTGCTCAATGGGATAAAAAAAAACGGATCGCAGCTGGTTCGATCGCACAGGCAGAATCGTAGTGAGTCGAGTAATGAAAGGTGAAGGGAATTGGACCCCCTGGAGCTGGAGCGCACCGAGTGAATATAATTAGAGGATTGAGGGGGAATCGCGGGGGGTGACAGCGCCGCGGGATGAGAAGGGGGCCGTTACACAGCAGGAGCGCCGGAAAGAGGTCGGGGGAGGAATGCGTCCAGGTTCGCGACGACGAGAAGGGGCGACGTAATCAAAGGGTGGACATGCTGGACTGTCAGGGTGGGGTGCGGAGGCTTTAGAGGGGCCTCGCAAATTATCATTCGGATGGCAGCGCGAGGGTCCAACTGAACTGGACCGGCAACAACTTGATACCGGCGTCGTCCACGAGAGTAACCAGGGTCTGTAGTTTTGTCATTAGCTCGATAGCATTTCCAACACACCTGCTATATGTATATATATTGCGATGTGACTCGAACAGCTATATAGACTTTCGCGGGATTATTGGCTTGGATTGCTAACAGAACGCCACTTGGATGCAAATTGTTGGAAATTCCGGACGTATTGTGTCCAGTTAATTTCGGGCTGATCGTCCATCGCGACTCAACGATGAGCTCCTGTTCGAGGCCAACATCAAAGAATCGAATTGGCTTGAAAACTTAACTTATTTTATATTGTAATTTTTTATTTATCGTTTCGAAAATATTTCACGACCATCGTCTAATTTTTTCGGAATTTTTTATACAAAAAAAAATATTTTACGAAACGGGAAAAAATATATATGATAAAATTTTCCCGAAAATTCTATTGGAAATATTTTCACAAACTTGATGAGATAATGTTTTTATCTGGTGACGATAATGCTAAGCAATATTTCTAACTGAGTCGTATATATATATTTATATATTTGGCATCTGTATTATTTATTCTCGTATATGTCGGTATATCTCTTCTGGAGCTCTCGGCTTTGCGTATTTTTTTCACTGAGCAAGTATACTCGCCGCAAAAGTATTGGCTGTAATAAGCGGCGGCGCCTGCATAATTACTGCGTGGCGTCGCGACGTCGTTGGGGCAACAATAATCCATCGGCCACGGTTATGCAATACTTTTTCTCTCAGTCCATGTGCCGTTAGCAAAACTGCACGAAAATTATAACCATAAATTTACCTCTTAAATTCACGAGTTTTCGAGTATATTTTACCTATACCGATACATACTTTTACCTCTATAAGGGCGTGCAGGGTGGCAAGAGCGTCAGCAAATGCATCAGACATACTAAATATATAGACTACATGTATGTGAGAAAATACTCATGGGAGCGATTGTGAATACATGCGAGCAAAAAGACGGTAAAAATGCCATTAAAATTCCATTATCAACAACTTTCAAACAACCCCTTCTATTCGTTAGTTTCAAACGACAGCATGTATATATATATTAAAGTGTCTGCAAGTCCCAAGTTTAGAAATAAAATTTTAGTAGTACATTCATTATGATTTTTGGCTCTATAAGCGTCAGCTAGTGTTATATGTCCATAAATTTATCGAAAATGCCTGCGCATATATATATGTCCCGAGTAAAAATATTCAGTGGTGTCCACAATATTGTGCGCGCTATGCAAGTGACTAGCGCCCACAGTAGCGCGAACAGGCGCGCACACTAGCGCGCACACTAGCGCGGACCAGGCGCCGTTATCGGCGATTCGGCGCCCACACTATAGCGCCCGCAATAGCGCCCGAAAACCTGAAAGCGCTAGTGTGGAGACCATACCCCGCAGTAGCGCCCGCAGTAGCGCCCGGAAATCTGGAAGCGCTAGTGTGGAGGCCATACCATATAAATATCAATAAAACATACAATAAATATTATATAAAAAGTAAAATGTTACTTGAAATAATATAATTCTGGGCCTATTAGTGCTCATTAGAATGGATAACGGAAATTAAAAACAAAAATATTATTATATCAAATAAAACATACAATAAATATTATATAAAAAGTAAAATGTTACTTGAAATAATATAATCCTGGGCCTATTAGTGCTCATTAGAATGGATAACGGAAATTAAAAACAAAAATATTATTATATCGGTATATATAATATTATTTGTAATTATATTGTCAAAATAAACACGTATTTATATATACATTTTAAATATTGTTCACTGCATATATAAATTTATTTAATGTCCAACTATTCACCTAGCTGTTTCAATTGACAAGAAGTATATGATGTATAATATAAGAAAATATTTAGACCGCTGACAATTATTTTTCTAAGTCCAGTTTGGACTTAGAAAATATTGGGTTGATTGAAATTTTCTAAGACCAGACCGGACTTAGAAAATTTCAGCATGCTTCATAAAAAGCGCCAAACTAGCGCTAAAATGAATTTAGGCGCTATGTGGATAACCTAGCGCCTATAGTAGCGCCCACAACATGCAGGTGACTACTGTGGGCGATACCCCAAATTGTGGGTACCTTTTCGAGGCGTCCACACTAGAGCGTACTGGTCTCCACAACCAAAAAAGCGCCAATATAGGCGCCCACAGCCTTTGGGTGACTATTTTCGCGTCTTTTTCGTTGTGGAGACCACATCGCTCTAGTGTGGACGCCTGAATATTTTTACTCGGGCTGTCCGCGTGTTTATTAAAAAGATTCTGACAAAACTTATCAGTCAAAATCGCAACAATAGATTTTTTCTAAATCAAAGGTCATTAAAAAGACCTTTAGATATTTACCCTTGAAAAGTTCGATAGGCGTCTATCCGTAAAAAAGTGCCGTATATGTGATGACGATCACGATCCAGAGGTCGCCATTCTCTGTTAATATACTTGAAACTGTTATTAATCTCTCCGCAAACTATGGGAGGTCTTTGGTATCAAAAACAAGATTCTAAATCCGACAGGTTTGAAAGTTATTAATGAAAAATTAAACCCATGTTTGATCATTTTTTTCCATCATTGTCCCCCCATATATTTTCTTGATAAAGAAGTTTTCGATCGATAACTTACCAACATTCCACGCATATACGGGGTGTGCTCTCTATGGTACTTGACCGTAGTTTACTTATATTTTTCTCAGTACGATTGCAGACGAGTTAAAACGAACAATCAGATTGTCTGTAATAGTCCGATTGTATCTTGAATACACTGCATTTTTTAGAAGAGCGCCAGTGGGGTCACAGTCGTTGATAGAGACGTAAAACCATTTATTGAACAAAATTAATCTCGATTACAATCTAACAATTATTTGTTTTTTTTTTATCATCCAGAGTGGCAATGGAGTTTTTGTTAATTATCGCAGAGTAACCTCAAAAACCCCCTTGCGACCCGCAATCGGAAGACATAATAGGAATACCGAAGACATAATAGGCATATCTTATTAAACCGAGACGGAAAACACGGTTTAGAAAAATAAAAGTTTCACTTTAAAAATTTGGTCGATCCTTAACTATCCCTATATAATGAATCGACGCGTAGCGAGAGCAGAGCACACCTATGCTGCGCATATATTACGGGGCGTGCAATACTTACACTCACAAATCGGTCCATTCATTAATTTATTCGCGGTCTAACGGATTCCTCAACCGGAAACAAACACCCAAATCTGCCTTTATAAACGTGACAAATTGTATTCAACTTCACTCCTTCTCTATAGACTTGACCTCCGATCCAATGGTCCTATCCGGAAACAGTCGTCCTCTATAGTTATGAGCCAACTCTGACGGTTTTATCCAATTGCTGACCACAACAGAGGACGAATGACTGCTCAAATCGAAAGGAAACATCGACGGTTCATCCAAGGGTGACCTTGTGACTAGAGTGAATCATTGGGCGAGGCTCAGCGACGAATCGAATTACGTTAATTATTGATTATATTTGTTATTCCCGTCGGTACCTAATAGAAACATTTACATTTTGATTATTCACACTATTTACATTATATCAATCAACTAAAATCATAAAACTATAAGCCCCACAAATTATTTTTTGACCCTGACGGCGTCGGCGTCTCTATCGACATCTAAAATTAATAAAAAAATTAATAAATATTACAATAACACTTTTAGAACTTAACAGAAGCGATTAGTTTATGCGCAATCATCATTTGTCAATCTCAAAAAATTTTTTTTTCAACTTTAACGCGTTTTAATCATGAGCATTTCAAAATGAAAAAAATTCAAAATGTTGTATCTCCGATATTAAATCAGCTAGAGACCTACTTTTGATGTCACTAAATTTAGATGTCCTATTGGCTATCCAAAAGTGATATATTAAAAACTTTTTTATCAATTCGTTGACTAGGAAATCAATTTTATTAAATCGAAAAATCAATAAAGTTTGAAATTGAAATTTGGCTATTTTTATACATAAATAGGCTCATTGGGTGATAGTGGCGTATAATTACAAGCTCAAATCATATTTTCTCATGAACTAGATGGACAAAATGATTTAAACCATTTAAAATTTTTTTCGTTCGTTTTTAGTTATAGATTTATGCTGAAAAATTCAATTTTGATAGGGAATATTATAGTTGGATATTTTTATACATAGTAAATATAAAAAAATTGTAGATTAAATAAAATGTAGACTTTATAGATCACTAAATTTTCTGGAAGTCATGCTTTGCCAAGTAAATGACATCATGGGATTGAGATATGACCCTAAATAACAGAGTGAACTTGTAGTTGATGGCGATGAGGGAAATATTTTGATGCTTACAGCAAGGTAGCGACGAAACCACCCACATGAGCGTGCTGTGTAGTTCAGTCCAGCGCTTAAAATATTCAGGCGTGATGGAAGGAAAGTCGCCGTCCACTATATATTGAAGCTGACGATGTGACTTTGTGCGACAAACGGCATCATTTGCGGCAGATTTCATAAGTGATAAATCTTACGAAAACCTCTCGCGTGTTGTGTGTGAAGTAGCCACACGCACTATTTGAAAAGCACAGAG
The DNA here is from genome assembly GCA_002156465.1 of Macrocentrus cingulum. Taxonomy (NCBI): domain Eukaryota; kingdom Metazoa; phylum Arthropoda; class Insecta; order Hymenoptera; family Braconidae; genus Macrocentrus; species Macrocentrus cingulum. Next base: position 60,264 of record MVJL01007630.1, read on the forward strand.
GGCTTGATTTAGTTTTGTATAATATCCCTTTGGCATAAAGTCCAATCTACATGTTTCCTCCACCACGTGAACGTGCTAAATTAGTTACGGCATTGTGCCGACGCTGGGAAATCCGACTGCAAGTCTCAAGCTGAGAAGTCTGGTTAATTATATACTGCATACGTAAACTGGGAAAATTGAGTGAACATTTTAGAAACTAATCCACGCAATATCCGTCCGAGTATTCATCATTCAAGACTTTTAATTACTAAAAAAAATAGTTAAATTAATTACACAAACGAAAAAAAAAATCAAAAACTTTGGCACAACTGAAAAATATTTAGTATTATAGTTGTTTTCAAAAGGTAAAAATAATTTTTGTTGCTAAAACGATGCTAAAATTATACTACCGGGTATATACTATAAAACTATTAGTTCCGCTCTATGTATCAATGCGAACAAGAATTTAAAACAATAAATTGTTTTTCGTCTTTATATAGTTGTCTTCAAAAAATTATAAAAGACAGAAGAAAAACGGAAAAAAAAAAAAATTAATTTTTTGGATTCCCAACATCGAGTATTGCATATTATTCGTTGAATATTCAAATAAAAATGTGTTTTTCGATTGTCTTCAATTCTTTCACTCGATATTTTTTACAGTGCATTTTTCTAGAAAAATCGCTAGACTATACTGTTACATGTTGGCTCGGTGAGCACAAACGCGTAATATTATTTTTCTCAATTTTTGGGAGGTCTACTGACTCGGGATATCGAGCTGTTGATGAAATTGTTTAAATGATGATTTTCGGAGTAATAATAATAAGTATTTAAATTTATAAAAAATAATTTCGAGTTTAATTTAATATTTTTGGCATGGGAAATAAACCGATTACAATAAAAATGAACAAAAATAATAATACAGACCGAAATATAATTATAAAAATGATAAAATAATTTAGAACCCTATACTCGAACGAATGAAGCACAAGAAATGGCTGCCGGAAATGCGAAAACCCGGCTATTTATTAACTTTTTAGTTGACAATTTTTATGTGGAAGGAGGTAAAATGCTCTCACATCAAACGCCACGAGTTTGCTTGATTAGCAATTTGGAAAACCAGAGCTTTTGGCCTTGGAGACTATAAAAATAATGAATAATATTAATAATTTATAAAAACCTTAAGTGCTCAGCACGTAACACTACAATATCTTAAAATATTTTACCATTATCTAAAAGATGCGGTTTTTTTTTTTTCATAAAAAGTTGTAAAAATTTACAAGGCAAAGTATATAAGGATATATAGTCGTTAAAAGTTCTAGTTTTTTGTAGATTTTAGCATTAAAAGTTGTTAAAAAATTTTCACCAGGAAAACCACATAAAAAATATCGTTTATTATTTACCAATGAAAAAAAAACGTTTATTTTAAACTATGCTCCGGTTTTTCATGTTCTCAATTCCTATAGGATACTTTCAACAACAAAAAAAATTTTTTTTATCCACAACTGAAATGATTTTTCTATAAATAACGTCACTTTCGTAAGCAATGTATTATTCTTCCTTTTGTTACTTCCTGCCATTCTCGACTAAAACCCTTTCATTTATCAGATAAAAATTTTTCCCTCACTGTTGTTTCAGCTGGTTTTCATTATGCAGATAGGACGTGAGTGCATGGAACATCGCAAGGGAATTTTATTATCACAATCCGTTGAATTATCGCCGAGCATTGAAAGCTAAATTCGATGATGCGCGGTGATGTAGCGAGCCCGTGTATATAATCCGGGCTGAATACACATTTTGCAGAGTGTATATACATAATGCGAACGAGGAAATAACACCCGGATGTAATGTTTAAGTCAAAAACATCGCTTGAAATTCCGCTTTTGACGCTCGTCGCTCTGATGACAATGGGCCCGCATTTTCATCCACTGATCCGTCCATATCTGAAGCACCCATTGGGCGTGTTATACATGTCTATACATCGCCCAATTGATGAACGATTCAGTGTGCGCGTCTACCCACGTTTCCGATGACGAAGGGCGAGAGTGTCCTTGGTCGTCGCGACGCCATCCTTGGACGAAATTAAAGCTGGATTAAATATTGTTGACATGGATTTAAATTGTGTCACTTTAATAAACAGATTGCCGTAGGCAATATTTATACTTGCAGAGGCGTTCTAACGTGCAGTTTTTACACTCGCCTGTTCACTCCGTTTCACAACTGGCTCTATGCGACTAGCCAAGTGCTTGTTCAACATCAAACGACGATTATTCAAAGATGAAACAAGACATTTTTTATATTTTAAATACCTAACGATTAATCAGACACATTTATTCAGACAAAATTTCATATAAAATTATATTTGTAATTCTCAATATATAAGAAAAGTGATGAAAAGATAGTCGATATTCGAAATTTCGAAGGCGGAAAGTCGAATATATCGTTTAGAGGCGGCGCGAAATTGAAATGATAAAAAAATAAGCGAAAAGCGCGCGCTCGCACGCGCATTGATTCTAGCATATTTGTAGAAGACATTCATAATTTTGTCATTTTATATAAGAATGTGATGCCATATTACTTGATTGAAAAAGATTGATTTGAGGAGATTGGGGCGTTTCTATAAGTTAAAAAACCATTTCCAACTTTGAGTCATAAAGTATTTTGTTTTCACATAAATTAATCACTTATAAAATTATATTGAAAATATGAAAACATTTCACCTTCTAGTTATTGAATAAATTTGCCGTAAAGTTGACACTTTTTTGTGACTCTCCCATAAGAGCCTGTGTTGAAAGTGTCAATTTTACAGTCAATTTATTCAATGACTATAGACGATGAAATGCTTTCATATTTGAAATATAATTTTATAAGTGATTAATTTATGTGAAAAAAAATACTTCATGACTCAAAGTTAAAAATGGTTTTTTAACCTATAGAAACGCTCCAACCTCCTTAAGGTATAGAAATAGATGGTTATACCGATACCATAAAACACACCTCTACCTCTGGTACATTATATAATGCATATTTCTATATTGCGCAATATTTTTCTACCTCCATTGAAGTATTCAACTGACTATAGCGATGCGAGTGAAATTTGTGAAAAATTATTTAACTGTAATTTAGTTTACTAAGTTTTTTTTTTTAAGCAAAAAATTGATCAAAAAAAAATTGACGTGTTAATTTACATCTATATAGATTTGGGTGGTCGGAAAAAATCGACTATTTTTGGTTTTCGTGTGTTGTATAAAAAAATCATAGTTTATCATGTTTTGAGAGTCGTTTGAAAAATTCAGGCGGATATACTATATAAGCATTTTTAAAGGTCGCTTACGAATTTTGAAATTTGCAAAATAGTCGAAATGTGATTGTAAATAATTTTTTTTTTCTTTTTTCGCACCAGATTTTGTGATTATCAACATTAAAACGTTGCATGTGTTTAATTTTTTCATTTTCTGAGGTGTTTTATGTCAATCAATGTAGTTGGATATCTTCTAAAATTAATAGGTGACCTTTATAATTAATATTTTTAACTGAAACTTGATAGAATTTATTTATATTACATGAAAAAATTTGCTGTAACAAAGACAGTAAAGAAAATTTTTTTTACAATGACATTTTGACCTTTTTTTCGAGATTTAAAAATTCGTGAGCGACCTCTAAAAATGCTCGTATCGGGCAATTTTTTTAGAGAACTCTTAAAACATGATAAACCATGTTTTTTGAATACGAGGTCTGAAAAAGAAAAACAGTTGTTTTTTTTTAAGTTACCCTAATATAGATGCTGTCCAGTCAATGTTGAATTTTTTTTATTTTTTTAATTAATTTTTTTTTACCAAAAATGTGACCGAAAAAATTCATCATTTTTACTAAGGAAAGTCGAAAAACTGAATTTGACGTCAATTGAGGTGGTAATATTGTGACGTGACCGAACAAAAAAGACGGTGATTCCACGTCACTGTTACTGACCACAAAAAAGTACCAAGCTCATTTTCCAGTCACTAGAGACGCTAATTGTTCTATCCGAGTTTGCGATTCTACAGTTTTTGAATTAACTATTATATTAAACGGCTGTTTTTAGGAGCTTCTGCACAGAACATCGGGCAATCGATTGATACAAGTATTGTGGTGATTAATAAACCGTTACGAAGGCGTAGTTGGTGACACTCGCACGAAGGTGCATACAGACAGAGAGACACAGGTGCAAAATATAAGTTTCTAATTGAAACTGTGCGATGAAAAATGTTGCTGTGAGCGTGAAACTCGCGGTAATATTGCAATCAATAACTGGTCTTTTAAAAAATATTAAACTCAAGTCAATCGGATTATTATTTTGCATTTGCAAATACTATTTTGCGTACAGGTAACATGCGCAAATCGATGGGACGAGTGTAGAGCATATCCGTGTGCTTCGAGTGAGGCCGTGCAGTGGCGGAAATTCGGTGATGGCAGAAATTGAAATTCGGTTTGAAAAACTCACTTTAATAAAGTTTACAGAGCACTCGTTTTTTTGACACGAGTTATCAACAGTATAATTTTTTGTTTCAATTGTCATTTTGTCAACATAAACATTGACTCTGAACTCGAGCTAATAGAGCTTCTTGACCGCCGTCTGACAGCTGACTGAGCGGCTGCCAAGTTGCGGATGATAAAATTTCCGCAGTCCTGATTGGCCTTCGAGATTAAATCCGAGTTTGCGATTCTACAGTTTTTGAATTAACTATTATATTAAACGGCTGTTTTTAGGAGCTTCTGCACAGAACATCGGGCAATCGATTGATACAAGTATTGTGGTGATTAATAAACCGTTACGAAGGCGTAGTTGGTGACACTCGCACGAAGGTGCATACAGACAGAGAGACACAGGTGCAAAATATAAGTTTCTAATTGAAACTGTGCGATGAAAAATGTTGCTGTGAGCGTGAAACTCGCGGTAATATTGCAATCAATAACTGGTCTTTTAAAAAATATTAAACTCAAGTCAATCGGATTATTATTTTGCATTTGCAAATACTATTTTGCGTACAGGTAACATGCGCAAATCGATGGGACGAGTGTAGAGCATATCCGTGTGCTTCGAGTGAGGCCGTGCAGTGGCGGAAATTCGGTGATGGCAGAAATTGAAATTCGGTTTGAAAAACTCACTTTAATAAAGTTTACAGAGCACTCGTTTTTTTGACACGAGTTATCAACAGTATAATTTTTTGTTTCAATTGTCATTTTGTCAACATAAACATTGACTCTGAACTCGAGCTAATAGAGCTTCTTGACCGCCGTCTGACAGCTGACTGAGCGGCTGCCAAGTTGCGGATGATAAAATTTCCGCAGTCCTGATTGGCCTTCGAGATTATATCCAATTTATTTATTTTCACGCAAAATTTCAACGGTGTTGATTGATTATGCAAATGTTATTACGGTTTTAATTCATGATATCGTCAGACTGTTTGTATATATACGTGATTTACTCGAGTTGTGTATTTAATTTGGAACTTTTTGAAGTTGGAGGAAAAAAAATCGGTGTGGATATAAGCCTGTGGGCGAAATTATTGGTCAGTAAATGAAAACGCGTGTATACTCAATCTCAGATAAATTTCGAGAGTTTGTCAGCAAATACTATATCAAACAAAAAAAGTGATTCCATCAGTTACCTCTGGGCATTTTTCTCTCAGTGTGTCCAACCATTTGTGATCATTCACCATATCCCCGAAGAAATGAAGCGAGCGATGAAAAAGCGACCTCTTTTCTGTTCTGTATTTGTCAGAAATTTATGAAAAAAAATTTTAACACTCCTTCTGTATTATAGAGGTGTGCCTGAGTACAAGCTCTGGATGCGATTAAAGGCCTTGTCTTTTGCTAGCTCAGGCGTGCAACAAAAAATCCAGTGTGGGCAGAAAAAAAATGAAATTCAATCATAACATATCCTCCAATGTCACTTTAACGAACAAACACCGACTTATTCCCGCTTTACATATCGAAATTCTGAAAAAATTAGGTCGATAAAATTTTTTTAAAAGTTGCTCACGAAGAAAAAAAAACAATCGTCATTGAAATATTGGAGATTTTTATTACTTTTTGAAAAATCGACTTGGCGCGTTCAATATATTAAACGCAAACATTGACATGTTACAACGATTTAAAAAAACCTCCAACGTTTTGATGAAATGATTGATTTTTATTTATTCAAAGGAAATCGTATTTCGAGTACTTTTTTGCGAAGCTGTATTTTTGATAGATTTTATGAATTTTTAGTAGAAATCATGGAATGTTGTAAAAATCACAAATTTTACTCATTCAATATTTGAAAGAATCGCTTTGAAAATAAATTTTCGATGCTTAGCTTTGACTGGAAATTTTCTGCTCAAATAAATAATCTCGTTCATTGAGAAAGATATTGAATGATTGTCGAATAAAGCAAAAACGGTTTTAGACTTTATTTTCCTCGAGGCAAAATGCCTTAGACATTGCCAAGGTCGAAAAATGTTTTTTTTTCAACTTCTAAAAGTCAATATACCTCGAAGAAGATGTTTAAAAACCACTCGAAATAAGTGAAAATCACCCGAACATCATCATCGTCAAAAATTGATTCGTTTGACTGCAATAAATTATAAAATTTCGTTTGAAACAAATGAAGATAGAATGTGTCCCTTGAAATAAATATCAAACAAATGAAGATCGCATGTGTCCCTATTTTTCTAAATTTTATGAAATTCTGGGGAAACATTGGTTGCTAGGGAAATATCTCACTTAATAAACGGTCGATCGAGGTAATTTTGGATCCATTCGACAGGGAATAAACAATAAATACATGGTATCCATGAACAGATAAATAAAAAATAAATTAATTCCAGCATTATTTCAAATTATAATTTCATTTGTTCGAAAAATCGTTTTCTTTCCTGTAAAGATACTCGGGGACTGTTGGCGTTCGTGCGTGGCGCAAGACTCTATATACAGAGTCTCTCAGAGTCTCTTGATTTTAGATATAAAAAATTTTTTGTAACACATGCCACTAAAGCTCGTTTTTTTTTCACTTTTGAGCCGCCGTAAAGTGACCCATTTTTTCATCGCTGACATACGTGCCTAAATTGCGTTTTTACGTACTAGTGCGTAAAGTAGCCCCTTTACGCACGGATCCTGGGGATTTTTTAGGCACTAATGTCAGCTGTGAAAAAATTAGGCCACTTAATGGCGGCACTAGAGCAAAAAAAAGAGCATTTTCGGCATTTGTTACAAAAAATTTTTCAAATTTTAAAATTTCTAAGCGACTTCAAATATTTTTATCGAACTGATATTTCAACAGCTCTTAAAACCTTGGTCCCAAAAAACTTTATAAAAAATTTATATTTTTGTATATATTAAAAATATTCACAAAATACATTATTCTTGTACTAAAATTGTAAAAAAAAAAATAGAAAATAATTTTTTTTTTCAAATAAAATTATATTTCAATTACTTAATATTTTCTTATTATATTTATTTTTAGTGAAATCTGAGGCAAAATGCTGTACAGGTAAACCTTTACCATATAAAAATGTAAAAATGTAAATTTTTCCACCAGTTTTTTGGTAGAATATCTTATCATCCAGGACACCAGTTCAATTAACTCAACAAACAAAATTGGAATAGTTTGAGAATCTAGAATTTAAATTAAATTGCGGGCCCATTTTGCGAGGTTGGCTTGATGAGAGTTTGTGGATATACATGGTACAAGCGGATATACAAACGTTTTCATCTACATTTGCGCCTTGGGTTGCACCGGGGAATAAAGTCAAATAACTAAGCCACCCGGCACGACAGCTATAATCCAAGAGTTGTGACAGCAGCGCGAAACAAAGTGCAGAAAGCCATCAAGTCAAAAGCAATATACATGTAAAAAGCGTTACCTCTTAATTTGAACGATTATGCCGGCATTATACCTTCTAAGTCAGTTGCTCAATAACAGACTTTTCGCAGCTTTAACACACATTTTGAATCATCTGCTTGGTTAATTATATACGGCCATTAATTTTGATTATGGTAGAAGCTATATTGCAAGACGTGTATCTAGTTGACTCCGGTAATTTGATGAATTTTGGATGATCTGTGACAGGGGATGGGCGTATATGGCACTGGATAATGCCCTGGAGATGTATCAAACCTAATCGAGTTTTGGGAGAACTGCGAACCCGGATCCCCGTGTAATGAACGAACTGTCCCGCGTCATTGAGCATGCATCAAAGTCGCGACAGGGGTTTAGAAGTTGAATATTGCCATGTACGACCCGGATATGCATGCTCAGTTGTCATTGATTTGTGAAATGGAAAACGACTGATATACGAAAAAGTAGATTTTTGTTTTTTTGCTGATATTGCGAAAAATATTAGTTGGAGAGAAAAAAGTTTTAGATAAAATATATTTTATTTTTAATTATACTTAAAAAAGGATCTTAAGATTTTTTCGATAAATCCCGTAGTTTAGGCTCTAGCGAAACTTAAAGTTCGTTGTAACGTCAAGATTGAGCCATCTTGACAAAATGAGTCAAGTGAAATGATTGAAATAATTTTTTTTTCTGTTGAAATTTGATTATAATTTTTTGTAAATAAATCGAAGAAGAAAATATGTAAAATTGTAGATTGTTTAAATGAAAAAAAATATACAAAAAACCAACAAAAATATTAAATTTTTGATATTTGTCTTTATTTTGAAAAATATCAGTTGGAAGGAAAAAAATTTTAAATATATAAGATGTTTTATTTTTAATGTTCTATTCCAAACTATTCAATCTAGAACCATGAAATTTTGCATGCAACTTCCTTTTGTGACGTTCCTACAGACGTACTAAGGAAGGATTTTTGGAAATTTAGAATCAAAGTGTGAAAAATGCGGGGGTGGAGGGGACGTATTCCCCCGGTCACAACTACTAGATATAAAATCATTAAATTTTTCATGGTCCTTCTTTTTGTGATCAATAGGCACGTTAGAACGGGATTTTTGAAAAATCCAGCTTAAAATATATAATAATGCGGGGATAGAGATAAAATTCTGAGAATCGCTGATAAAAAATGCATTTTTCTGCATAACTCCCCATGGCTAAAACTACATTTATAAAGTTAGATAAATATATATATTTTCAATCTTTATATGAATTTTTACCGTCAAAAAGTCGATTTTTATGGAAAATTTTTCAATTCCATTTACGGAAATAAAACATTAACGAATATAATATGAAAAATTATTTCAAGATTATTTCAAGAAAATAATAAAATTATCACAATAGTCAGTATTTTGTAAATCAGCCTGATAGAAGATTTTTTACTCGACAATTTTAATTTGAAAATTAAAAAAATTTTAATAGTAAATTAAAAGTGGAGATATATTATAACCAAAATCTCGATTTTATTATAATTTTTAAGCAATGCTTCAGACTGTAACCATTCTATGGTGACAATACTTTGAACAACTATTATGAATAATTTTATTTATGAAAAAAAAAGAAAAAAATATATCATTCAATCAAAATGTAAATTAATAGTATTCAAAAAAAATCCAATTCATTAAAAAATTTTTCATATACATCTCTTGGAGAAAGATATAGTTAAAATTAGTTGGATTAGTTGGATATTTTATATTTTTAATGAAACAAAAATTTCTTAAATTTCATTTTTAGGGCAAATGACCTTAAAGCGTCCATTAGAATAAACATCTGCGTGTGTATTATAATTTACAGCCTCGCTATAGTGTGTTGTGTATGTTTATTTTTAAATGAGAGCATAACCAAAGTTCAATGTCTAGGTTTGGAACACTTCAAACAAACATTGAGGGCACACGTGAAGAATAACATTTACCGCCACACGCGTACACTTTTCGTGTTTATATATGTCGCTCATTAATCAGCACTTTGGAAAGTTACATTCACGAGTTTCTCATTCTATCCCACGCACCAATAATTCTTTTGCGAGGCCATGTGGTAAAATCGGTAGCAAAAGTTTTCGCCGATTTTGATGATGCTGTCAATAACTGTCGCCGCCATGTATATCAGGGGGAGTCAACATCGTTTATTTTACCGCTATATTGGTGTTAAAATTCTGACAACAAATTGCTTCACTAAATAAATCAATAAAATACCGGTTAAAGTTCTTTAACCGTTTTATATACGATTCGATTCAAAATCGAAAAAACACATGATGGTCTTTATACTACTAAGACTAATCAACCATAAATTTTAATTTTCACTCTATATTTTTATAGTTTTTACAATGTCCAACAATCGTCTCGCAATGCTTTGATTCAACGACAGTGCTAAAAACGAATAATTTCCCTTTTTTTTTTTGTAAAAATAGAATAAAATAGTGTCCAACCAACTAATTTCATTTTTCACTTCGCATATCGAAATATCGAGGTCTTAAGAGCTTTTGAAATTGCCTTGAAATTTTTCAAGGTCTCTAAGTATTTTAAAATTCTCAAAAATTGCCGGAATTCGAATAAAAAATGTTTTTTTTTTAATTCTCTCACCATTTTGTAGAGATTGTTGCATCTAAATTAAATAACTTTCTCCAAAGTTTCATTGCAATGTAAAAACTATGCAATGAAATTGAATTTTGCAAATTTTGAAAATATCTGTTGTAGGTACGAAGGCATTTAGTGGCGCAAAGAAAAAAAAAAAAACAACTATTTTGGTTTGTCGGGTCTTAAATTGAGATAAATTACAGTTAGTCATGTTTTAAAAGAAGACAAAATTTCAGTTCAAAATATTAATTTTAGCGGTTACCTATGAATTTTGAAAGTTTTCAACGGAATTGATTTTGATATGCTCGAAAAAATCTCTTAATAATCTATTAAAGCTTTATTTTTTAGTAAATGTAATGTTTTTATGTTGATAAATAAAAAAACGATGCGAAAAAAAATTGTTCACAGGATAATTTAATTAAAACATTTTTGATAATTTCAGAATTTATGAGTAACTTCTAAAAATACTTGTATCAGGTTGCTTTTTTAAGAAGTTCTTAAAACATAGTAAATTTTGTGATTTGATTTTAAAATTTTAATAAGTATTCCTTTTAAAAAAATCGGCTTGTGTAAAAAAACATATTAGGCAAATGCTTGTAAAAAATTAATGACAATAATCTAATAAAAATTGAATATTTTTACAAATAGTGATATTTTTGATTGATACGAATTAAAAACGATATAAACTATATATCCATCTAAAAACCACTCAATGTCTGCATTTATTGTTGATCTACAAAAACGCAGCTTATTAGAAAGACGAATTGAGCGATAAAAATGAGAAATTAATAAAAATCAATAAAACAGAGGTATCTGTAGTAGTGCACAAGGATTTTTGCTTTCAACCCAATGTAAATAATGCCAATCCAATATAACGAAGGGCTACGAAATGTCTCGCGAATATTGCCGATGATGGCAGAACATTCCGGATAGGCTGGATCATTCGCCTTTAAACACTGGGTCAAACTGTCCTTATGGAAGATACGGACCTGGGCTGAAAATTACAACGAATGAGTTGATTAAATAATGCAAGCATCAAATAACTGGCCAACTTACTTTTATCAGTGCGTCCGCGCCCAGGGTCTATCGATGTATCCGAACAAAAAACATAATTTGCATGAACATGGTGCGCAACTATTTTTTTTCGACTAACACGAGAAAGCCACGGATGAAACTTGTCAGCGGCAATTGAAGAATCTAGAAAAAACCATTCGTAAACTTTGATTAATCACATCTATAGTATAGTAAACTTTTGAAAATATTTACTTGTTAGATGTAAATTATTGCATGTGAATAAAGGTTGAAAAATGTCAAATTTGCGGTACAAGGAATCATAATGCATTTGTTTATTCTCTATCGCGACTTTCCGTTCTTCTAAAGTAAACAACAGTTTTCCATCTGAGTTTCGAGAAATTTTATACTTGGATAAAACTATTCTTTACAAACCAATCTGCATAATAACGTACAGCTGTTGGAGATAATTAGATTAATATTTTAAGGTAAGATAATTAGTTGATTTTATTTGAGTCAATGTGTCAGATACTCACAGAACAACCGGATATTTCTACTCGTAGATATGTTGGAGAATACGAGGATTCTTCTACCGTATGTTCAACGATCGTGCTCGTTTCAAAACCATGTTCTGTTAATATCTTGTGTTCGATAGTGTACGAGGGTGTAGAGTAATCTCTAGTGATGCAAAAACACTCATTTTGGGTTATGCTGCAGCAAAAAAAAAAATTATCGAATCATTGTAACATCTATCCAATAGCGAGTAAATGAAATATTCACCAATGATTATCGCAATACTGCATCTCGATCAAGTCGGAGGGAAGATCCAGGCGATCAATGGGATATTTAGACATGCGACCCGATGATTCTCCAGTAGTTTGACGATGACGCGCCAATACGATGAATGTTCCTTCTTTCGTAGTATAAAAGTCTATTTTACTACTTATTACGTCATATTGCCTGATGGGTTCCTGAAGATTATCCACGCGCCAATACGATGAATGTTCCTTCTTTCGTAGTATAAAAGTCTATTTTACTACTTATTACGTCATATTGCCTGATGGGTTCCTGAAGATTATCCCATCGAAAAACCCGTGTTCCCCGCGTGTCTTGATAGGCATGAGAAGATACTGCGAAATATTTATCTGTAAGAATATATATTCATCGTTTTTCATTTGCAGTAGAAAAACCCGTGTTCCCCGCGTGTCTTGATAGGCATGAGAAGATACTGCGAAATATTTATCTGTAAGAATATATATTCATCGTTTTTCATTTGCAGTTAGAGTGTAAGGATGAAATGAAATTACCGTTCACGCAGATTACAAAATCCCCTTTTTCATAATCCTGAAGGGGGTAAATGTGGGTGTACTTGGCAAGATCGAGTCTGTCGTTGAGATCAGGGAGATTTTTCCAAATGCTATAGACATTTTTCGGGACGTGGGCCAGATTCGAATCCACCCAGAAACATTCTCGCCAGGGCTGAGCAATCAGCGGGTATTTTGCTTCGACAATATCCTGAATATGGTCCTCCGGGATTTCAGCTTTACAGCGATTGTACCAGTATTGGAATACTCTCAAACGTGATCGCTCGATGGCCAACATCCATGTGCTCGACACGGTGCGCAATAACGGGTACAATTCTTCCGGATTGTCCCACAAAACGTATTCGAGTATCATTTCCAAAATCTCGACTGGCAGGTGATCCATTGCGAGGCGATATGTTCGGGCACAATCTTCAAATTATTAGGGTGCTATTGAACTTTATATTAACTCACAAAACCACTGTCTGCTGTCACACATAACCTCACTTAGCTACAGCATGCCTGTATCGACCTCGTGTGTACCCCCGCCAAGTTTTTATTTCCACGTTTGAGCGTTGCTGATGGTGAGGTCGCTCAAATACTCGTGGGGTTGGAGTTTGAAATTTTGAGTAAATATTAATATATAAGCTGTATTTTTAAGGAATAAACCTCTTCAATCTCATTTCAAATGATTTATGCGAAAATCTTTTATTAATACATCACTATATTATCGGTATTTGATTCTAAAAATCAAGACAATAAAATATAGAAAAAGGCAAAAATACAGTTCCGTTGATGTAAAAAAAAAACGTAAGGCACACGATTAATTGTAGCCCAAGCAGAAAATTAATGATAATGCAATAAAAATTAGAAAATGTCACAAAGGGTGATGTTTTTAATTGATATGAGTTATAAACGATATGGAATCTATTTACCTAGAAACCACCCAATGTCCGCATTCATGGTTGATCTTGCGGCTCATCAAAAAGACGAATTGAGCAGAAGAAATGAGAAATTAATAGAAGTCAATAAGACAGAGGTATCTGTAGTAGTGCACAAGGATTTTTGCTTTCAACCCAATGTAAATAATGCCAATCCAATATAACGAAGGGCTATAACATGTCTCGCGAATCTTGCCGATGATGGCAGAACATTTTGGATAGGCTGGATCATTCGCCTGTAAACACTGAGTCAAACTGTCCTTATGGAAGATACGAACCTGGGCTGAAAATTAAAACGAATGAGTTGATTAAATAATGCAAGCATCAAATAACTGGCCAACTTACTGTTATCAGTGCGTCCGTGCCCAGGGTCTATCGATGTATCCGAACAAAAAACATAATTTGCATGAACATGGTGCGCAACTATTTTTTTCCGACTAACGCGAGAAAGCCACGGATGAAACTTGTCAGCGGCAATTGAAGAATCTAGAAAAAATCGTTCGTAAACTTTGATCAATCACATCTATAGTATAGTAAACTTTTGAAAATATTTACCTGTGAGATGCAAATTGTCGCACATGAAATGAGGACTATAAAAGTTTACTTTGCGGTACAAGGAATCATAACGCGTTTGTAGATCATATGACAAGACGTTCCGTTCTTCTAAAGTAAACAACAGTTTTCCATCGGAGTTTCGAGAAATTTTATGTTTGGATAGAACTAATTTTTGTCTATCACCCCGCATAACAACGTACAGCTGTTGGAGGTAATTAGATTAATATTTTAATATAAGGTAATTGATTAATTTTATTTGAGTCAATGTGTCAGATACTCACAGAACAACGGGATATTTCTACTCGTAGTTTTTCCCACTCACATCTGGATGTTTCTACGGGTGTTCGTTCAACAATCGTGCTCGTTTCAAAACCATGTTCTGTTAATATCTTATGTTCGATAATAAACGAGTTTGTAGATTCATCTTGAGTGATATAAAAACACTCGTTTTGGGTTATACTGCAACAAAAAAAAAATTATCAAATCATTGTAAGATTTATCCAATAGCTAGTAAATGAAATATTTACCAATACTTGCTGGAATATTCCATCTCGATCAATTCAGAGGGAAGATCCAGGCGATCAATGGGATATTTAGACATGCAACCCGATGATTCTCCAATAGTTGGATCATGACGCGCCAATACGATGAATGTTCCTTCTTTCGTAGTATAAAAGTCTATTTTACTACTTATTACGTCATATTGCCTGATGTGTTCCTGTAGATTATCCCATCGAAAAACCCGTGTTCCCCGCGTGTCTTGATAGTCATGAGAAGATACTGCGAAATATTTATCTGTAAGAATATATATTCATCGTTATTCATTTGCAGTTAGAGTGTAAGGATGAAATGAAATTACCGTTCATGCAGACAACAAAATCTGTGTTTCTATAATCGTCAAGGGGGTAAATGTGGGTGTACTTGGCAAGATCGAGTCCGTCGTTGAGATCGGGGAGATTTTTCCAAATGCTATAGACATTTTTCGGGACGTGGGCCAGATTCGAATCCACCCAGTAACATTCTCGCCAGGGCTGAGCAATCAGCGGGTATTTTGCTTGGACAATATCCTGAATATGGTCCTCCGGGATTTCAGCTTTACAGCGATTGTACCAGTATTGGAATACTCTCAAACGTGATCGCTCGATGGCCGACTTCCATGTGCTCGATACGGTGCGCAATAACGGGTACAATTCTTCCGGATTGTCCCACAAAACGTATTCGAGTATCATTTCCAAAATCTCCATCGGCAGTTGATCCATTGCGAGGCGATATGTTTGGGCACAATCTTCAAATTATTAGGGTGCTATTGAACTTTATATTAACCCACAAAACCACTGTCTACTGCCGCACATAACCTGACTTAGCTACAGCATTCCTGTAGTGGCCTCGTGTGTACCCCCACCAAGTTTTTATTTCCACGTTTGAGCGTTGCTGATGGTGAGGTCGCTTAAATACTCGCGGGTTAGAGTTTGAAACACTTGGAGTAAATATTTTACATTTTTCATCAATTGTTCCGCCTCATTTTCAAACACGGAATGACCAAGCTATTTTTACATCAACTTTACTTTATGTAGACCAATAATTTTTAAAATTATTCGTCGTAAAATGATATATACAGTGAGAAAAAACACCTTGATTTGTTGAAAACACCCCGAAACTTGAACAAATGGGCATTTAAAAAACCCACATTTAATACCTATGCGTTAAATGTATCGTATTAGTGTCTGTAAACGGACACTAAAAACGAGGAAAAGATAGGTGCGGCATATAAAAGAAATCATCGAAAAAATTTATCAAAAATTCGTGCTAATAGTTGTCATTGTCTTTTTACACAAGTCGAACAATGGAACTAGGATAAGTGATATGGAAAAAAGTAAATCAGCCACAGACATGTTTTGTGGGTTCATTTAGCTTATTTTGATACAATTGAAAATAAAATGAGGTCAAATTTAAATTTCAAAAATATCACTTCTATTATGGCAAATCAGGAAAATAACATTCTATTTTTTATGTATTTTTTTGGTGACCATGCACGATGAAATATTTCGTTGCATTGGATATTTTCCTTCAATTATGAAAAAAATTCAGAAAATGGTGGAAAATATATGAGTATAAAAAAAAAATTTGTTTCGTCAATTTTTTTTTGCATTATTTCATTTTTTTCAACTATTGTGCAGACCCAAAATTTAAAAAATATACATTTTAATAATTAATTTTATTTTTTTTTTTGTATTTACATCTAATGCTGATTTCTTTCACGGTTTGAAATTAAAAAAAAAATAAAATTTTTAAAAATATCAATCATTATAATTAAATGAACTTTCATATACTTGAAAATGTTAATGACACGAAAAAAAAAAATTTTTAATTATCAAAAATAAAATTTATATGAAAAAAAAATTTTCAAAATAAGTTCAAAGCGATTTTAGATACAAATACACATTTTTGTGCACAACTGTTATTATTTAAACGCATGACAAATTTTTTGTATACAAAATTTTCCATTAAGAACGTGAATTTAATTATTAAATAAATTTTCTAAGTGTTTTCAACAACTATTATATACCAATATTGTGCCCCAGTAAACGATATCTCGATGAAATACTTATATAATATTTCTCAAGGTCGAATCAAAGTAATCAAGTAATTTCATCCTCGAATATAAAGCCTAATATAGCATTTCCGGGATTATCGTGTATTTTAGTTTATTTATTAATGCCAGCAATTTTCAAATTCTCTCTGCTAAATACATCCGGCCAATATATAAAGTGCGTGAGCACTCTCCAACATCTCAAGGACTTTAAAAAAACACTAATTAAACTATTTCCACGCGTTAAAAGTAAAAAAAAAATAATCCAAAATCATGGATTCTTAAAAATTCATAAAACTCAAAAAATTTCCTATTCAATTTAGCCGATAAAAAAAGAATTCAATTCATCATAGAATTTCGTCGAGTGATGAGAAATAGGCAACAAAAGAGGATTTTAATTATTTTGAAATAGCAGAAGTTTTTAAGCGGATGAAACTTGATAATACATCGTGAAATTGAAATCACTTTAATCTTAATTGAACAATGATTTCGTTCATGTTTTTCGGTATTATTTGAAAAATATATAAAATTTAATAATATTTTTCATTTTCTCTATACTTTTTACTCGTTGCCAAGTGTGTTTACCAAGTTGTAATCGTTTTTTTCCATTCTAACGCTTCGTTTAAACGAATACTTTTCACTTGAATCTTCGAAAAGAAAAAGAAAAACTTGATTACTCAACCTTTTATCTCTGCGAGAAAACCAAGCGTACAACACACAACACCGAGTTTTCTTCTCAAGATTTCGTTCTGAAAAAAAAAACTAATTTTTTAACGTGCAATATCACAGTGAAAATGACAAATCTAAAAAGTCTAGTATAACAATTCAACAATTACATAACAGTTTTAACTCGTTTCTCATGTCCTTCGCAGGAGCAAACATGAAAAAACTTCATTTTCCTCTCTTATACTCACTTTGGAGTATATTGTTTGTTGTATAAGGGTGAGTGGTTATTTCTTTCAATGAATTTTTTCAATTATCAAATTTATTTTCGGTCTGGAAACTTTTGTTAGACGAATAAAACGAAATTTCAACAACAAAAAACAACGTAATATATAGTTTCTCAATGAATTATACTCGAATTTTCAAGTTTATCTGTAAGAAAAAAATTATGACAAGCTGAAACTTGCGAGTTGCAGCTAAAAAAAAATTGTCCGAGTTCAAAAGAAACGTTCAGACTGTAAATTACCATCCCATCGAGTATATACAACATGTAATTGACTCTTCACAATATTTTTGACTGTAACAATTTCCCGATATGAGTTATATCGGTTAGAGTCTCGCGACAAGTTCAGGCGCAACTGCATTATTCATATACAAATGAATGGCGTGAGACAACCGAGTATCTTTACAGGAAAAATTAGGATTTTAGAATCTTAAAATCCCGAAGAATTATTTTTCATTTTTACATTTATTGGTCATTTATTCCGATTTATGAAATTCATTTGTATTGACCCTGACTTCGATTTTTTCGTTAAGTCTAACGGCCTTTTTTTTACAAGGGCATGCTCATCAAAATTCTATACTTATCATCAAGTATAAAAGAAATAAGTCATAAAAATTAGATATCCAAATTTTTAAAAATAGTACATTGTGTATCGTCGCCGGGTGAGGTCGATGTTTTCAGTACGAGTCGAAGTCGTAGACGTGGCGTCGCGTCCGAGACAAAGGGTGTATTCATGAGACAAAAGTCCGACTCAGACTGTCTAAATTCTCATTTCCACGATGGCCGCGCACGTAGTGGTGGTTTAGACAGTCCAATTTAGAGGTGTTTCGGCCGAACAGACCGACAACAAATACTCACCAAACTGCACCATATAATCATAATAAAAATTAGACAAAATGGCGTCAAGTCAGACAGTCTGCAGTTAGACTGTTCGGCTAAAATCACGTCCCGCTAAGACTGTCTAAAAATCCCAGTCGGACTTTTGTTTCCTGAATACACCCAAAGACGAGTACTGAAAACTCGGGCGATACCGATGACTGGTTCGACTCCAAGGTACACACAAAGTTTTTTGCAACAGTGAGATGTTTTTCTCGGCATTCGCGAAAAATTTGCTGTTGATACTTTTATTGGGTTTGAAAGAATCCATCCTAAAAACATCAAGTTATCAATGTGCGCATGCGTGTAGCTTGCACAAAAAACAAAAATGCTTTTACATTATTTCTATTCTTTATTATTACTAAGTTTTTCTCTTTAAAACAATTAAGCAGTAAAATTACTAAAAATCCAACAAAAATGGAAACTAAAAATAATTTTAAATTTTAAAAACAAAATTCGAAACTGTCTTTTATAATATTTGAAATTAATCTAAAATCTACATGTGTACTAATTAATTTTTCCATTAAAGCGCTAAATTAGAGAGGGAAGTGAACGTGACACGGAAATAACGTGAACATTGGTTGGAAATTCCGTAGGGACGAGAAATGAAATACATCATGTATATTTGATTCCCTACTCAATTTCAAATCCACACGTGACTTGTCATACGTATTACTAGCCACGTGATATGTTATTCCAGCTATAATCAATCCACACTAGCTATACTGTTTCTCACGGCGTTAACTATCATAGCATCATGAAAACCCGCTTTAAATGAATAGTTAATTTACCTTCATCTATATAATACACACTCTGATAATTAGCGGTAAACCAATTTCCCGTTTATTCGCGTATTAATGAGTAACGAAACGCCTTTGTCCAATTATACTGTTTTGTTTGACGCAGTTTCAGGTAATTACTGATCCGCACATATCAATGCTGATAGCTTGACGCTCGGTCTGTGCGAAATATGCAAATTATACCTTCATACATATACATATAAATATATAATTTTAATCTGCTTGTCAATATACCGTCATGTATCTGTCAGATTTTCAAAAGTAAAAAAATTAATTAATTAATATAAATAATAAATACTCTGTTGATGATTTTTTGTTATAGAACGTTATATACTTAGCTTTTGTTTATTGGGGATTCATAAAACAAAGTTTTTGTATTTTTTTAGCATTCGATAACCTTTGCATTTTCATATAAAGGATGAGTTTTAAAAAACATGTATACTAAACTTTTAAATTTGAGGAATAAGAAAATTTTACTTATTTTACTTGAGGAATAACAAATTTTTAACAATTAACAATTTATAGTTGAAAATTTTTATTATAATAGTGAAAATGGAATTAATCAAGTTTTAATAATCAATCAAGAAAAATTCAATTCTGTTTGAAATCACCCGGCGGGGTTGACATTATATATATACATTACTGTGGGTTTCAGAGTTTGATAAAAAATTAACAAGAATCCTTAGAACCTGGCGGCGAGTGGGTCGCTCTATTGATGAATAAAAAGAATATGACTCGCTCCCTCGAAGCACAGAAAAATCGAAATAGACCATAAAAATGACAAATTTTTTTTGTAAAATCGGTCATTTATTTTGAAAATTGTTTCTTTCTCAAAAGTTGAATTCTTTTGAAAAAAAATGGACGTTTTTCAAAAAATCGGATTTATTCATCAATTAGTGTATTTTTTTACTTATTTATTTGTTTATCTGGTTATTTATTTTTTTCGTTAAAAGTTATGGTTGTTTTTTGCGTCAAAATGCATGAATCTATAAATTTTCAGATGAAATCAGATGAATTTTTTTTTTTTAATCTTTTGATTCAAACTCGGGATAACTGGATTTTAAAAACTGAATTTTAAAAATTTCATTCTTTTACATATTATATTAAAAATGTCACATAAATTTACATAAAATTATTTTTTGATTGCATATTTTTGCATATAAAAAATTTAAGGACGTTCATGCGTGAAGCTTGATGGCAGATACAAATTTTTATTTTTGCGAAACGAGAAGTTCAGTTATAGACAGGTATCATACATAAAAAATTTAAGACCCGTCATCGATCATTTCAATAAGTAATTAATGATTGAAAATCCAATTTTTAACATAGAGTCAAATGGAAGTTACCAATTTCTTTACTTGAATACTATATCATAACTTCATCATTAAAGTATATATACCTCAATAAAGGATACCTCAATAAATAATGTTAAAAAATATTGTTTAAGAAATTTAATTTATATAATTGAGTTAAAACAATATTGTTAATGACCATTTTAATTATTTATACACCTTTTTCTTTTGCAATTCGTTGAACGGAGAGGTTTGGAAGCCTCCATACAAGAGCAACTTTGTGCATTTTTTTTTATTCAACTGTTGGGAGAGATAGAAAAAAATTAAAAATCATTGTAACATTGTTAATATATATTTAAAAAAGATTTTTAAGCCGTGAAGAAAATTTTATAAAATGTTAGTACTCATTTGACTTCGGCGTAGCGCAGGAACGTCCTTAAGGAGTTACGATGGCTATCCCAAAATGAGAGAAATTCAAAACGTTGTATCTCCGATATTAAATCAGTCAGAGGCCCAATTTTGATTTCATTAGATTCAAGTACCCTATTGGCTATCCAAAGGTGGTATTATAAAAACTTTTTTGTTAATTCGTTGATTAGAAAATCAATTTTTAAAAATTGAAAAATCAAAAAAGTTCCAGCAAAACTAAAAACTAACCATTTAATGCTCTGTCTTTTCTGCAGCTATATTTCAAGTTTTATTCAATTCGTCCACTTCGTTTACGGGAAATTGGAAATTCAAATATAAAGCTATGTTTTTATACATACGCTCTTATGGCGATAGCGGCGTATAATCGCAAGTTCAAGTCACATTTTCTCATAAACTAGATGGACCAATGATTTGAAATTTAAACCATACATGCCTGATAATTGAACCATTAATTGTTAAAAGTTTCAAATCGCCGCCTTTCTACGTAAACCTCGTAACTACATTTTTGTCAAAATTGAGATATTAGTGCAAAATACGACTCGTTAGCATTTCTAATACACGTTTATGATGATTTTTTATAATTGCCCATTTTTGCAGATACGAGGTTTGCGTAGAAAGAGGGGACGAAATGCACCTTTTTTCATTTCATCATCTAAACCCTTTAAATCATTATTTTTAACCTTTATACTATATAAACCCTTCAATATAGATGAACTTGATAAACATGACTTGTTTATGAATCTTAGACCCTATTAAGCTAAATATATGTAAACGCATGTCTCCCTCTATATCATCAGTTTTGCGGAGCTGGCCGATATACAACGACGCGCGATATTTGGGGAAAACTTGTCAACATATGCGACGCGTTACGCGTACACGATTGTGATCCCTGACCTTCGTCATATACTCTTTCTCTCCGTATTAAATATAACATAAGTATTCTAGAGAACAGAATCTGTCACACACGCTTTCTTCAGGTTAAAAACACTGTCGTATAATTTTGAGCTACTTTCAATCCCGCAAGTTTTTAACAGTTAAAAATTTTTTCTACAAAATTATTCAACTCTTAAAAATAAAAAATAAATAAAATTTAATGCAATCAATTATTTCACGACAATCCTTCACTTTTATATTGGAAAAAAATTAATTTAAATATTATTATTATCAGTATAATTTTAAATAATTTATTGATGGATTAAATGTGTATCATAGAATCTATCATCAATGAGACGATATAAATTTGTAATTTTTTTTTTTTAATTTATTCTTGAATTCGTTTCAAAATTTATGTTAGAATCGTTTATTTACGATGAAATTTCTTATTTATAAGTGTTCGACTTAATTTTCCGCACATTATCAACTTTTGTTGATTCATTATTATTTCAATGAAGTAAATACCTCTCAACTCCGCAGTGTATTTACCGAGAGACAATTTTTCCAATATACATATATATATATATATGTATATACCAATGTTTTTCGCATTCCTGTTTCGCGTTAAATTCCTTGATTTTTCTCCACTGAACGAATTTATTTTTTATTTCATTCCATTTATTCAATTTTTTTTTATTTATTTAACTGTGTCCAATATTTAATCGACTAATGAAATAAATAAAAAAAATTTTATACACAATTTACCTTTAATTTTTTAATCGATTTTCAGTAGATTTCTTAGAAATCTAACTATATTGCAACCGTCCTCATGGCGCGACTTTTGAAAAATTTTGGGATTTTCTGACTCAGCTCGTCAAACTGAGTCAGAAAATATATTTAGTCAAAAAGTTTATATATGTATGTATTTATATGTGTACATATTTATTTATAGGATATAACGCGGCTTGTCACGGCGATAGCGTCTACAATTCGTGACGGATCTCAATGAAATTTGGCATATTTATTCTATGGACCGATACCAAGGTTAAGTTCGAAGATGAGCCAAATCGGTTCATTAGTTTAGAAATGGCAGCAAATTAAAATTTTCGAGAAATGAAAAAAATCCGATTTTTGATGATTTCGTATAAGATAACTTTTGAACGCGATAACTTATCAATTATTCGTTGAGTTCATCTGAAAGCTGATTAAATAAGCTCTAATTTCTATATCGATATGTTTGGCTATTCGAAAATATTTAACCATATCTAACTAAATGATTCAGTGAAATTTTGCTATTGCAGACGTTTTTATAAAACGAGATATCCAAAAGAAATCTATACTTCCATTTCGGCTGCCGAATGGCATTTTTTTAATTATTGAGATTTATAATAAAATATCGAGGAAAAGTTTATTTTTCATTTTTTTTTTCTATCCTCGTTCTATTTGAATTTTATTGCACCATCTTGACGAGATGAGTAATCATTCAAACGTGTCACAGACTTTTATTACACGGTTGCACATTGATTCTGCAATATGTGTAGCAGATGTTGGACATTGTGCATTATTAATTTATCCACTACAACAGAGGGTGTGTGGACTCTTTTTCACTTTTTTTTTTTCATGAAGCAACTTTTTGTACAAATTAAGAAAGAGTACAATAAAAGTCATGCCAATAAAATCCACATTTTCTCACATCAATTACTTTGATTTATATGCTAAAGCCCCATACACTTTCTTATACTACTCTATTTCTTCTTCGCACGAGTCTAGAATACATTTGCTAGTGTTCATTTTTTTTTTTCTCGTTTTTTTTCTCTCTTCTCTGATCCAATCTCGTATTTTCCCCTATTCATGTCCACTATTAGACTCCCTCTCAACCTCTAATTAAGCATTGCGTAAAAAACTCGCTACAAAATCACGACATTTCTCTATTTATGATATGCTGCAGAACGGAAAATTATGATGCAAAATATTACTTTCAGGTATATTCATCATTAAGCCCTTCGGATGTATAGGATGAAAATAATCCTGTTGTAATTTTTTCATAAGCATATTTCAATACTTTCGTGGCAGAAAAAAATATTATAGATAAATTCAATAAACAAACAAAAAAAGTTTATCCATGACTTAATTTTTTTTTTGGAATTTAATCCTTAACCTTTCGAGTACACACTGGGTCATCTGGGCCCATACGCTGATTTTGATCAAATGTAACACCCAACGATTCGAGAAAATGATAAGACTATTGACTGGCGGATATAATTTAAACTATCAACTGTAAATTTCGATAACTGTCGTAGCTTGATGAGTTTTATCAGATGTGTTTGAAAAGAGATTGAAGCCAACGAAATCACGTCTATTAGCACGTAAAATAAATACTCTCGATTGAGATAAACTAGATGACTAATTTTTTTATTTGTTAATTGTATTTCGAGAGAACTTACGTAAATTTTCAGCAAGATTCAGCAAAAAATCGCAATTTTTTGATAAAATTCGATTGTTTGAATAAATGATTTTAATGTGAATTTTTTTTTGTTGTGTTAAAGATTTCAATAACGTCTTTAATATTTATGAACTATTTAAACACAATTTAAAGTATATCTTTGAATTTTTTCAAACCAATTGGTTGCGCAGTTGTATATAGAGTTCTACGCAATTTGCAAAAGTGAAGGGTCAAATTCACCCGGAGTATATAGGAGATGTCGAAAAAAATAGGTGTGTACTCGAAGGGTTAAAAAAATTCAAAGTAAACAAATTCTTTTATGCATTAATTAATGCGACGATGATAGATTTTTTTGAGTAATAATTTTTTTTTAATGTTTTTTTATAGACTCGAGCTGCTTCGATTTGATATTTTGTTTATTAAAAAAAATAGGAATTAGTGTTTAATAAATTAAATAAATATACTATTAAATAAATAGCCGGAGAGTATGCAAAAAAAAAAAATATTAAAAAAATTTTTGGTTATTTTCATTTGTTTTTACATATTTATTGCTTTATTTGTCATCACAATTTTTTCAGAAAATCCACGAAAACACGATTTTTTAAATTTACGCTTGAAATATTGAAATATGTTAAATATTCAAATAATCCAACTACTTCAACAAATAAAAACAAATTAAAAAAAAACCATTCAATAATAAATTTCAAATTTCGACATAAAAAAATGATAAAGAACTTTTAAAATAATTTTAATGATAATATTATGGAAAGAAATTGAAGAAAAAATTTTCAAAATTTTAAAAGCTCATAAAATTTTAAAATCTTTCAACTAAAGTAAATTAACAAATTTTTTTTTTAATTTGTTCGAATTCCACATACTTATAAAAGTAAATTTATAAACAAAATGTAAACAAATGATGCAAATATTTTTTTTTTTTCAAGTAATAGTAAAATTTGATTGTGTTGAGGAAAAATTTTTTTTTCCCAAAATTACGATACAGTTTTGTTTTTTTAATGCTAAAAAAAAAAAAAACATAATTAGACGACAGTCCATTACAACTAGCTGAGATAGAAGATGACCGAGGTCACATGATTTGACCGAGGTCAAATGCGGTAATCGGAGATTGGACCGAAGCGTGCGAGCTAATCAGTAATGGTACACAGGTAATTTGAGTGTGTAGAGTTGATTTGAGCTAACTAATCCCATTCGGGGATGTTTCACGTGTCATTATGAATTATTGTCAGTATAAGTTCCATGTGGATAAATCAAACGATTATTACCTATACCAAAACCAACAATAATAATAAAACACTATTAACATAAAAAACTCACCGATAGGAACAGTTCATAATAACTCGTTGCACTATATATAAAGTCCCAACTGATATAAATAAAAAAAAAATTTTTAATACTCATAAGCACTGCATTTCAGATCGCGCGTCGTATAAGGATACTGAGAGCCGACGGAAGTTTGACTGACAAGTGACTGTCCGTAGGAGCGAGTGGTAGATAGCGTCGCGTCGTCGCGTGCCGACTGAAAGCGTCGACGCCTCCCTCCGAACGACGTCGCGACGCCTGTACCGGGCCGGCGCGCCTCATGCTTTATCCCTCTTCTTTATTTCGGTGCACACTCTTCAAATCTACGCGCGAATAATTGTATTGCCATAGTGAAGAGCAGTCTCAATCGCAATAAACATATATCTATTATTCTTATTCCCTCAATAAACAATATCGAAATAAACAATATCGAAAGAGAAACTATAAAAAAAACGATTTCTTATTACTACGCCACGGATTTTCTTTCAGTATCACTTGATGTTTGGCAAAATAAGTCCTATTATTGCCCACATCTGCACGACAGTACATATGTACTGTATATAGGCAGAGTAATGTTTACTATATAAATTTTCTATTATGTAAAAATTACTGTACACTATCCGAATAGTTTTTTACCTTAGATGATACTGTTTATTTGTCTGCACAGCAGAAGGATCATTTTACTGTACAGTGCACTCTCGGTTTTACTGTACAACAAGCTGCTGAAAGAGCTCTACAGTGCGCTCTCGATTTTACTGCACAGCGGACAGTTAAATGCGCTGCACAACAGTGTTCATTTTTCTGCACAGTATACTGTTTAACTGCCTACGCAGTATACTGTTTATCGTACTGTACTATATCCCGATCAGTTAGCTGGAAAGTGCCAGTTCATTTTATTGTACAGTATACTGTTAATTTTTGCTATGCAGTATACTGTTTAGTTGCCAGTGCACTAAACTGCTTATTTTACAGTACAGTTTACGGTCTGCTTTTAACATTCTTCGTACAGAAAATATCTTTGTACAGTATACTGTTCAGTTTACTGTATAAAAGGCTTGTTAAATTTACTGTACAGGTTTACTGTTCTGTTTCGCTCGTCGTTCTGCTCTATTGAGTGTGCTCTATTAGGGTGTATGTAACAAATTGCTGTACTATAGCATACAGTATACTGTACTATGTATAAGTATGTAATACAATATGTATAGGTCAATATTCTTCACTTTGCACTATGGCTCATTGTTCAATGTATTGGGCTATTTTCTGTACCATAGTAGACAGTGTACTGTACTGCGCTACTGTACTTATAGTACACTTTTTATGATGCTATACAATTTACACTATATCGGTAATCTTTGATATCTACTATATTATATTTAGCACTATACAGATTACTGTACTATAGTACGTCTTTATTGTACTCAAGTGTTCTACATAATACAGTAATTTTTCAATGGATATTACAAAATTATGTAATGTATTGAATATTTTTACTGTAATGAGGTTTACTGTCCTATGCATACAGTACTATAGTATACTTTTACTGCACGATGGTATACTTTTCATCGTACAGTATACCAATTAATATGCTACAGGATAATGCAGTATAGTATACATAGAAGGTACAACAGCAAATTTTTACTGTACCAAAATAAATTTTGTTAACTGTACTGTATGCCCGTTTACGTACTATAGCACTATGTGAATATTTACATTTCGCGAGACAGTTTACTGTGCTATACATACTGTTATACAGCACATTTTTACTGCACTATACAGTATATACTGTTATTAAAGAACTCTAGTGTAAGGTATTATCGTGACGTTTATACTGTGTACATACTATTCATTACTTATTATTGCCCTGTAACTACAAAATATTGAGTTGGAGGTCTCAAGTAATAGTACATTGTTCACCAAGGGAGGAAAAGAGGTAATTTCGACCGTGAAAAGTTTACTGCCCGAGCCGAAGGCGAGGGCAAGAATTCACGGTCAAAATAACTTCTTTTGCATCCTGAAGTAAACATACCTATACTATTTTTCGTCGTAGCGGGAGCAAAAACCCCATTTACTCCCGCTATGACGAAATAGTATATTGTGTGGCAAGTGCGTAAATGCGGCAATTTTTTGACAGCGTGCAAGTTTGTCACAAGCCAGGACTACATTCGTAGGACGAGTTTGGGGGTAAACGAGCCGAAGGCGAGTGTTACAATCAAACGAGTCCTTACGAATGTAATACTGGATCGAGACAAACTGCACGCTGGCGAAATTACCGCCACCATTATAAGTGGCCTAATTTTTTCACAGCTGACATTAGTGCCTAAAAAATCCGCAGGATCCGTGCGTAAAAGGGCTACTTTACGCACTAGTGCGTAAAAACGCACTTTAGGCACGCATGTCAGCAGTGAAAAAATCGGTCACTTTACGGCGGCTCAAGAGTGAAAAAAAAAAACGAACTTTAGAGGCATATGTGTTACAAAAAAATTTTTTTCTGATTTTCAGGCGAAGTGTACTTTTCAAGACGGATATAAGACGCAGAACACATGACTACACTTTCTAATAGAATATTTATTTCCGGATAATGGTGACAGCCTTCAAGGTCACACGAAGCAATCATTTCTAGATATGCTTTTGTTCCATATACATTGCCACTGCTCCTAGCAATAAAAATTGATTTCTCAAACGCACGTGACACAGAAATGCCGTGCTTTCCAGTAACGAAACGTCGTGGATTTATCACGATGAATTCTATTTAAGTAAACCAACAAAAATGGAGGAAGAAAAAAATGTATATATATCAAAGCCACCATGTTTCATTTCCGTGGGCGTGAAAAGCCCGCACGACACAACTTAATTATTTTATTTCACTGTAGGAAGACTATATTCAGTGGTGACGAGAAGCCTGAAATGAAACTGAATAAAAGTGCGGGGATTCCCTTGGACACGTAGTGCGCGCGATCTGACATGTAACATGTGAATATGGCTGACGGAAATGATGTTAATATTCAATTACTGACGACGGTTTCATGTTTGCTCTGTTATGTATGTATATACGATGCCATATGTGATATTTTTACTCACATAATTTATTGATTTGCAAGGTGATCGAGCTTATATTCATCTGCTCCTGTTTTTCATCGTTGTTTTCTGCAGCTCGGTTGGCATGCTACTCTTCCCTCTCATCAGGATCGAAACGACTTGGCAATATTCAGCAAATACAATGAATGAGGTATTGACGGATTCTTCATATAATCTACCACCACGTGCGGATGGCATACCTATATATGCACGACCCTGAATATAGGCGGACATTTAACGTCAGATTTGGAATATTTTGCAACGTACGAAAGGTCGTATTGACAGAAATTATTTATATTTTTAAAGGAGAATTAATCTGTATGTGGCAATGTCATAGGATACGTTTATTTCTCGTATTGATGACAGACTGCAGGTGATATTTGGTTAAATTTATGCTGAAATGATAATATTGTGCGTTTTAATTGACTTTATTGTGTGCAGATAAAAAAAATTTTATTAAAAATATTCGAAATGCAACTAAAATTGACGAAAAAATTTTTTAATAACTTGGTATATAACAACCGTTAAAATTTCTGTTTACCTGAATGAAAAATTTATTTTTCCAAAACACATGTATAATAGTATTGTGTGGCGAGTGCGTAAAGGCGGCAATTTTTTGACAGTGTGCAAGTTTGTCACGAGCCATCAGGACGAGTTTGAGGTAGGTACACTAGCCAAGTGTTACAATCAACCGAATTACTGATAGAATACAGTTTTACTGATGTCATATTATAGTAAAAGTTCACTAAATAGCACAAAAAGTTAAACAGATTAGATAATAATTGAAATAAAGTTTGACTAGAATTAAATAATAATTCAACTGCAGGTGGCCCAATAAAAAAAAATTTTTTTCACTTGTTTTTTTAAGTAACCCATTTTGCCCCTTTTTCACCTAAATATGTAAAATACTATGAAAACATTGAATATGTGAAATTTCAAATTTATCGAATACCCCAAACATGAAGAATGAAGTGGTATATAGTTAGGGGAAAAACTGTAATTTCTTCCTATAGCTCTTTCTGAAATCGGAGTTGATATTTCGTTGATAAGAAAATTGTGTTTTAAAGAATAGACAAATAAAAAATTTCTTTAAAATAAATGAAAGAATCAATAAATAAACGAAATTTTTTGTAGATCTTTGTGTTTATTAACTTTTATAAAAAAATATGGAATAGATATATATACTGAGAAATTCTAATAACTTTTTCTTAGATAGTTATTATTTCCAAAAATAATATCGCATGGACAAAATGTAGTACTTAAAAAAAAAATCAAGTTAGGTAAAATTTTTTTTTTTGTAACACATGCCTCTAAAGCTCGTTTTTTTCACTCTTGAGCCGCAGTAAAGTGAACGATTTTTTTACTGCTGACATGCGTGCCTAAAGTGCGTTTTCATGCTCTAGTGCGTAAAGTAGCCCCTTTACGCACAAATCCTGTGGATTTTTTAGGCACTAATGTCAGCTGTGAAAAAATTAAGCCGCTTAATGGCGGCACCAGAGCGAAAAAAGCGCATTTTCGGCATTTTTTACAAAAAAAATAGTGTGTGGCACGTGCGCAATGGCGGCAATTTCGCACTTGCCACGCACAATATACTATTTCAATTGCGTCAACTACAGGTTGAATTATTATCTAACTGTAATCAAACTTTATTTAAAGTATTATCCATAATTATCTGTTTATCTTTTTCTGCTAGTTAGCGAGCGCTTATACTATAATTTCACGTTATAGTTAACTTGTATTGTATAAGCAATTGTATAACTATTTTTGAAATTTTTATCATTCTTATTAACGAACTTTTATGCTATTTTTATACTTTTTATTTTAGAATAATCATTATTATCTTAAGTATCTCATTTTGCCCCACATTCCGCTATAGTATAGCTAAATGGTAAAAACATCAATCCTTTTGAGCTGAAAAAAAATTTTAATAATATTTTCACACTATTTATCTACTTACAATATATATATGTATATGTTACATAAAAAACAATTACTTGTTCAAAGTTAAGCGGAAAAATGTCCAAAATTATCTACAGCAATAATATTTTCTATATGTAAGTTTATACAATATTGTACAATTAACTTACAACAATTAACTTATACATAACATGTTCATCAACAAAATGGAAGGAAAAATTAACCGATACTATTATTTATAATAATGATAATGAGATATGGCGAATAATTAAATAGAAAATAAAACTCAGAACTGCATTCTATTCCATTCACATATAGTTTATACTGCACAAACTTAAAAAATTTAGTTAAAATGACTTTAAAGCCATTTTTTCTCGTTCCATTCTTATTAATCTTAATTCGAGATGTTCCGTTATCAAGAGGATTCCCAGGGCTTGGTGATATTCAAACATACGCTAATTTTGCCAATGATGCTATTGGTGTTATAAAGGGAGATCTTCCGTTGTCGGCATTACTCACTGGAAGCACCGGACCAACTTTAGATAAAATTCTGGATTCTATAAGTGGAATATCTAAACAACTTGATGAATTTGGCGACTCGTTTCGTGCTCAATTGGACGCGCAATCTAGGCGATTTGACGAAAGATTCGATGAAATGAACGCAAAGTTGGATAAAATTCTTATTGACATTCCTCTAGACGGAAAAGCTTATAGCCTGACACGAGAATTGCATGCCTACATAGTTCGAGTAGACAATCTCTACGCAAAATACGAGAGATATTCTGCGGGTCGCGACAAATTTAATAATTTCACCATTAAAAAATTCATAGACGCTGTAATTTCCGATAAACAAGGCGACCTTGATGACACATTATCTCGAGTATTTGCATTAATAATTCCAGAAAGAAGTGATTCATTTACAGACGGTATCTTAGACATTTTAGCATTGCAAATGGCTGTAAGTAAATTTTACAAACCAAAAATACAGATTGCCAAATTTATGTTTAATTGCTTCAACAGTTACATTTTATTACAGAGCACAGCAGACATAATAGTTTGTGGAACTAAGAAATCAGCGCAGATGCAACTCTATGAAATCTACGAGTCTATTGTTATCACAGAGACAAGAGGCTTTATAATGTCCATTTTTTCTTACGCTGTGATGTCAGTATTTGAAAGAAGTAAGTCTATCATTACCGTAAAAAAAAAGAAAACTACGGCTAAGCACCATAGAGAGCACACCCCGTATATGCGTGCAATGTTATAATTTCATCGGTAAGTTACCGACCGCTGAAACTAGTTGCGAAAATCATTTGCCATGAAAATAGATATGGGCTTGCTTGATTTCGGGGAAAAAATGTTTGACATTGCTTGACTTTTTTATTAATAACTATTAAACTACTACAATTTAGAATCATGATTTGCAATACGAACCACCTTCGTTAAATAACGAAGAGATTGGTACCACATCCAAATGAAATGGTAGAAAATTACGATCAAGATTGTGTTTACGTCCGTGAATTTTTATCCGGACATGCGCCTATTAGAAATTTCAATTACAAATATCTAATGGATAAAAAGAGATATTAACCTAACTTAAAACAAAAATATTAATCGCAGAATCTCTTCTTTCCAATGATCTAAGGATTAATATGCTTCGAGGCCGATTAGTGATGTATGATGCTATTTTATGTATCATAGTCACTGAATTTGGCCGTAGCGAGAGCAAAGTATACCTATGCTGCGCATATACGGGGTATGCAAAATTCAGTAAAACACGAAAGAAATCCAAAGAAGAAATTCACTATAGCGAAGAAATCTGAAATACAACTCTGGTTGTGAATTATTATCTTCACACTATTTTTCAGCGCCATTCGAAGCAGAGTTGGATTTCCTGCGAGATCAGCTGGTGAAACGAATGGATGACTACCTCAGAATTACAGCAAAATCAATGCGGAGACTTGCTCAGAAGATTGAGCTCTGTGATGCTAATAAGTATACTGAAGGTATCACGGAATCAATTATTAATGCATAATAATTTCTAAGCAAAATTTATCATTTTTTTCAAGATATCAACTACATTAAACTCGATTCAGTATCCGACGATGATTCCGAAAGAGGTCGTGCCGTCAATATGATGGCACAGATCGCAGATATAAAAAACAACAAGTAGATTGACCCTTCAACTTATACAAAATAACAATTTCATATTGAAATGTTTTCAGAATCATGAGTGGCATTCGCTTCGTGAGCAAGAGTGACAAAATGATCGAATATCAGATACAAGAAGCTCGATTGTTACCACAAGGAGTCATAGACAATCGAAATCAGTCGTGGAAGGAACTTCCACAATTTATTTTTGATAAAGCGGGCCGGTGGGGTGGTTCCTATGAGTACGCCAACGGAACCAAAATGAAATTGAGAGATTATTTTCCTATAGGTGGACCTCTACGGGGGATGCTCATGGACGATTTGGTACTTCCCCATGATTATGTTCTTGCTGGCGTTCAATTTAATCTCCACATTAGTACACATTTTTTTATTCCGAGCATATATGGAGTTAAATTCGATTTTGAAAGCGGTAAATTGGATGCTAATGATACAATGTGGAAACATACCGAATATGTATTTGATGGGCATTTGGATGTTGCGGGGTATATAATTCACAAATCATATCCAAATCTTTACGAGTGATACTAACTCGATTTTTTTCAGTTTACCACAACGAATGCTTCCCACAGACGCCGAAAAGAACTTTATAGATACTGAACCTGAAAGTGTTTTTATAATGGGACCTGTGGGCAAAAGACATTCGCCGATTGTTCCGTTTTTTGACACAAGACCTGTTGAAATGCGAACTATGGGTTTGGCTTTGTCTGGACTAGGATTATACCACCGGGGGGCTGCAGGATATGGTGGATATTTCAACTTTCGACTGTTTACTATTGATTTATCTGAATATGTAATATACTGAAATAACGTTGAATATGCGAAATTTACGTCTATTGAATGATTTAATAAACACTTACCTACCGCTTGTCCATTTTATCCATTTTCATATCGCACGTACTAGAATTTAAATATTCCAATCCGAAATTCACTACTTTTTTTTTAATCACAATGGTTTTTTAATCGCAAAAAATAACATCACAGTAATACGATTAGTATAAATAGGAACTCTGCTCAGTTTGTTATACATTATAAAATATTTTTTATATTTTATTCTCATTAAAGGGGTAGTAAAGGGGGGGGGGCAAAATGGCTTACCTAAAAAGATCAGTAAAAATTAATTTATATAATTTTTTTATTCACATAATTTTTTTAATTGCGCCCACTACCATTGAAAATTTTTTTAAATTACATTTATAACAATATAATTGCATTTATAATTTTTCTAATTTTCTACATGTGCACAATTTGTTTTCAATTTTTTGCAATAATTTATTTAATAGTATGAAAAATTTTTTAAATATTCAAATGCCTGCTATCTTCATTTTCATAAAAAATGAGACAAATTTTTAGAGAAAAATCAAACTTGATTTTCTTACCGCATAAAATTGTGGTCAATCTGGAATCGTTAACGAGATATTAATTATTAGAAATTGTTATTTTGAGAAGCGGATAAACGTGGCCATATACCGAAGCCAATTGTTGCAAACAATAAGATTTCCTTAATACTGATTAGCCCACAACACGAATACTAAAATGGTCCCAAATACTCTAGATTTTTCACATTCTATACAAAAATAAGAAATGCTCCTATAATAAGAAGTTTTAAAAATCAAGATTCTGATGCATAAAGTAATTATGTTACTTTAACTATATATTTAGAAAATACAAAAAAGGCAAAAATTATACATGCTTCTGCTGTGAAAGTGCAAAAAAACAATGAAAACCATTTAAAAAATGATAAACAGTAATAATTTTAGAATCAACTATCAATTCACGTCGTCAATGTCCATAAAAAATGGCGGGAATTTTTTTGAAAAAACTAACGTCAAGTATAGGTCCGATAGGGAATCTCATTACGTTATTGTATCTTAAGAAGTTACGATGGCTATCCCAAAATGAGAGACCCGAGTAAAAATGAAAACGTCCAAATACCGTCCAAACTGCGTCCAAATGCCGTCAATTTTATTTCATGTCTAAATCTCGTCCAAACAGCGTCCAAATAGAGTAAAAATGAAAACGTCCAAATACCGTCCAAACTGCGTCCAAATGCCGTCAATTTTATTTCATGTCTAAATCTCGTCCAAACAGCGTCCAAATCCCGTCCGCTTTTTGGACGCATTAAGACTCGTCCAAATGCCGTCCACACGCCATCAGCTTTTTGGACGTCTGTTAATCATATTCCTCGTCGAATATCTATGTCCAACAATTTTTTGGACTTAGAATATTTTTCTGAGATACAGAAATTTTATAAGGCTCGTAGCACAGTGGTCAAGACCATGCGGCTGCAACTCGGTGCAACGTGGGATCGCGCCTCGGTTACGGCAGGGTTTTTTCCGGGCTGTGAAGGATCAGGTTACGGCAGGTTTTTTTCCGGGCTGTGAAGGATCTCAAGATTGACCATTCTCTTGATAAGAGATACGGAGGTCTCTAATTCTGTGAGATCTATTCCGTTAGCTACGGAGAAAAATCTTAAAAAGGCAGACAACGTTACGAAAGAATACGAAAACAAAAAGGCCGCGTAAAAACCTATATACTACGCCTGGGTATACGCGGGATAGAAAGAATACGAAAACAAAAAGGCCGCGTAAAAACCTATATACTACGCCTGGGTATACGCGGGATACAAATACCCCATTTTTAGTAAAATGCTATGTACCGTAAATATCTTATCATATTCATAATAATTTTTTATTTTATATATAGACATAAAACGGACCAAATTGGGATGCGATTTGGACGGTATTCGGACGCGATTTGGACGTGATTTGGTCGCGTCCAAATGCCGTCCGAAACACGTCCAAATGCCGTCCAAATCGCGTCCATTTGGTGAACGTTTCGGACGGCATTTGGACGCGATTTGGACGACCCCAGAAAAAATTATTTTTACTCGGGATGAAATTTCACCAATGTCACAAAACTACCTATAACTCAATAAATACTAAAAATTCCAAAAAACTTTATATAACATAATATCTCGAAAACATATAAACAAACATTTTTTATTAATAAAATTTTTCCCTATCTACAATATTTTTGCTAATAATCGCACCTGTTCTGTTTGAAGAATGAATACAAATTTTTCAATTCGAAAATCAAGTCATACTTTCTTATACATGCTTCCTTTTATAATAGAACATTTAAAAGTATATCCAACTATTGATCGTAATTCGATGCGTAATGTAGCAAACGGCAAGATGTGTAATAAACGAGTTGTTGTGTGAGCGGGGCAGTGATCGCGGCAACGATGGTTACGTTCCACGGATCAGGGAGCTCGATAGCGTGCCGAAGTCGAGGCGGACGGCAATAAATCCATTTTTCGTGAAGGGTCGGCGAGGGGTGAGAGCGAGAAGGGTCTGATTAGCAGCCTGACTCGACCGTGCAGGATGACAGCCGGTGAGTTATAATATTGCCCATCCATCTATTTATCTGTACTGTATCGCAGTGAGAGTGTGTGTACAGGGTGTACAGCTTCGCCAGAGTCCTGTATCGTCGAGGGAAAGACGGATAAATATAAATTAGTTGAATAGATCTGACGTGGGAAACAATTTTGGTTGTAGAAAAAAATATTTCGCGTCGATTTGCGATTTATAAGCTTGTTTATTAGGCGGATGAGCCTCATCGCGGCATGCTCGCTCAGAGTTTGCCTCGAAGAGGATAAAAATAAAAACAGATGAAATATAAAGCGAAGCTCATTCGATATTACGCGAGCAGGGAGGGTGACCCCTCGCAAATCTTATGCTGAAAGCAAACCCGGGACACCTCTCTATACATTTCCAACTCGAAAGATGCATCCCGAACTTTCGACGGGAACCAGTTCATATATCTCAAGTATGGTCGCCATAAATAAGCGACCTGTCCGTTCGCTCTGTTCGCCGTCGGCCAAGACCCCTCTCCCCACCTATCCCCCCTCCTGAATTTCCTGCAACCATATAATAATATAGAGTGTGCGAATGGTGACTTCAGTGTGCTCGAAATATACTTCTGAAAAAAAAGTTTTTTTTTTTTTGTCTTCAATTGGGTGATTTCTTGTTGATATAGTTATATTTCGACGCGAGGGAGAGGGATAGAGAGACTTTTTTGATGGATATGATTTTTTTTTTGATGAAAAAGTGAGAATCAACTGTTTTTGCCGGTTAAAAATCACTTTTTGAATCAGTAACAGTGGATTCACCATCAAAACAGTGAAGCTCACTGCGCGAAATAGTGAAAGATGTTCTACACTGTTTTATCCAGTGAAATTCACTGTTTCAGTCAGCGACATGTGAAATTTTGTCGTTTCAATTCTGCATCTGCATTCTGTATCAATGCGGTTTAGGTTATTGTAAGTGTGATGCAGCGTTCATCGGATAACTGGCGCGATGACACTGAAAGTATTAGCTTTAGAAAAAAAAGTTTAGAATAAAAAATTTAGGGAATTAAATGTTTTATAAAATTTACAATAACTAATTTTTCATTTAGTCTAACAGTTTCCTGTAGATATAATTTATAATCGCCAGAAGTGTGATGCAGCGTTCATCGGATAACTGGCGCGATGACACTGAAAGTATTAGCTTTAGAAAAAAAAGTTTAGAATAAAAAATTTAGGGAATTAAATGTTTTATAAAATTTACAATAACTAATTTTTCATTTAGTCTAACAGTTTCCTGTAGATATAATTTATAATCGCCAGCGATAGATGACTTTTGGACGTTTCGAGCGGTATAAATGAAAAAATATTGATCCTACCGAAAAAAAAGGTTTAAATAAAAAAGTTGGGAAATATAAAAAAGGTTTTTTAAAATTTTTGCCTGATGGTAATAGATTAGGAGATATTAGGCCAAACGCAACGCTTATATCTTGATCTCAAAGTGTTCAATCAATTGAGTTTGCGGCATAGATATTCAGGGTTATCAGGATAAATTTGACATCCACTGTTTTAAACCGTAGACGGCGCGAATATGCGTATAGAACTGAGTAATCAGTGAATATCAACTGTTTTAATCAGTCAAATTAAGAGACACTGGATAAAACAGTGAACTTCTCACTGTTCCGATTTAAGAGAGTGACCCACTGACATTGAGAAAATCCGTATTTTCAGTGATTAAATTTTTTATTCGTGAATTTTCCATCCCGTTAAGGGAATTTGTTTATTAAATTCACATTTTCTTGCGGTTTACATTTTTTTTCTTAAGGAAAAAGGGAAGAAAATGTTTTTTACTACTTAGAACAGGTTTTTTAAAAGGTTATTTTTAGCATATTGACGTTAAGAAAGCTCTTTGTTACCAAACGGATGGAAAACAATTTCTTATTACTATACAATTTTCAGTTGAAAAATTCTTCTTTACTTTTTTTCGATGAAAAAAAAATTTTTATTTCAGTCTTCACTTGGAAGAATTTGTTGATTTTCCAGCGAGAAAATAAACAAAAAACACGAATATAAAAAAACTGAATTTTTTACAAGTTACTAAAAGGGTTTTTTTGGGTTTGAGTGATCTATCAACGTCGGAAAACTCCTGTGAAATGAAGAAATTTGCGTTTGAAATTTTCAATAAAAAAAGTAAAAAAGTAAAAATTTCAAAATTTTTGACCAATGCCGACTTTTTTGTCATTAAAAACCAATTTTTTCTCCAATTAACAAAAGTATGATACAAATTAAAATTTTTTTCGTTAAATTTTTGCAGTTTTTTTCTCAAATTCAATTTTTAACATCTAAAAAATAATTTAAATTAAATACATCCCATAAAAACTTGATATTACATCTCAATTAATTTATTCACAATTTAAATTATTGCTGCAGAGAGAAAAAAAATTAATTTTTCATTTTTTTCCAAAGGAAATAAATTGAATATCATTAAATATCAACATAAAAATAAAAAAATAAAGTTCCCTTCGCAGAGAACAAATTTTTTTCCAAGATTTTCCAAAAAAAAAAACGTTGAATCTCTCACTGATGTCAACCCACGCTCAATACCTTAGGTTATAAGCCAGAATAACTATTGATGCGATGATATGCAAAGTATGCTGCGAATCAAACGTGAGAAAATAGCTGGCTTCCGGTCAAGAACTTGTCTCGTTAATTTTTATCAGATTGCACGCGCGCAGAGTCAACGCATTGCGCGTGAGATATAACCCGTACGATACATATATTTATTTATTTAGTTAAATATTTACGAGGAAAATGCATTGATTTTCAAGTGTGTCGCTTGAGAGCCCCTTCGAACAATGGACGCGATGCATCGCGCGCGTCTCTCAAGACAGCCGCGTCACGCCGCCTCAATATAATAATACAAGCGATCAAATCGAGTAGATCCGCGCGCTCTCATATCGATCGAGCATTATCTTCTTTGGACGCGCGATGACTTCGCGCGCTATTGTCCCTCTCGCAGCCTATTTCTCACTCGACTGCGCGCAGAGACCATCAAGCAGTATATACACATAATAGCGGTAAACAAAGCACAAAATCCGGTCCAAATAATACAGAGCAGAAAAAAAAACAGTCCTCGACTTGATTAAACGCACTAAAAACCTACCAAAACATCTCAATCACTAATTTTTTAATGATAACTCGATAAATAATCAAGATATCAAAAAATGTCATGAGAATTAAAAGAATGATCGTTAAATTTTCTACAAAAAATGTAGAATCAAATTTTTTTGTATTTCTCTTAGTTTTTGAGAAATTTAAATTTTTTGAAAATATATATTTTTCAAAATATCTCAAAAACACAGCAAAATATCAAAAAAATTTATTTTACATTTTTTATAGAAAATTTGATTTTCTATCATTTAATTCTAGTGAATATTATTGTTATTTCGATTATTTATCGAGTTATCGCAAGATAACTAAAAAAAGTATATATTATTCGTCTTTTTGGTGTTATATATGAATGTTTTCATGTTTTTTTTTTTTTTAGTTTTTTGGAAATAACTCTGTAAGAATGCAAAATAGCAAAAAATCTTATAAGAGCTAAATTATTGGGGATTAAATTTTCTATAAAAAATGTGAGATAAAATTTTTTTGTATCTCTATTAGTTTTTGAAGAAATTTCACATTTTTGAAATTTTTTTTTTTTCTTCAAGAGGAAAATGTCTATACACGGCAATTTGTATATTTATGACAATTGTGGATATTTTCAAGACTTGACCAAAGGTCGCTCCTTGAGCACGGTCGTTACACGGTCGAAGGTTATTAAGAGAGGAAGCGCCCTTTTGTGACAAATGGCGATGCTTCATTGTTGCGCAGTTTTCACCGTCGTAAATCTAGAGGCAGTGAGCGACAGGAGTACATGCATTGACTGTGCCCCGGATGTGGGGGACAAAAAAGTGTGGCCGAGAAGGAAAAAAAATCGGAAACCTATACGGCAAAACCTCTGACAAACGATATTTTTCGATATATGGAGGACGAGCATGTGTATCGCAAGGAGGCAGCGAAAGGGCGAGATGCAGACACGTGGAGGGGATACATCGGGCGATCAGCGCTACGTCAATCTGATCCGCGGAGCCGGCGGACCGGGGGGGCCCCAAGATGGCCGCTGGGAGCATGCGGGCCCCCGGTTCGCCGGCATCACCGACATTTAGCATAAATCACTCCCGCTCCGCTCTCAACTCTCGGCTGCAGAATGCGGCCGCGCCGCAAATACCACCGTGTGGCTCTCTCGCTGCATGTGTACACGATCTCGTCGAATATGGACGGCGATGATAGTTGCCAATAGAGTGTACATCAGGCGGAATTTATCTTCAACTGCATGAAGTACTTTTTTACCCAAAAAAAAAAGACCATTTTACTTGATGGATATTTTTATTTTATTGATATAACTCGGTAAATATGTGAGATAATGAAAAATGTTATTTGAGATAAATGATAGGAAATTTAATTTTCTATAAAAAATGTAGAGTTAATTTTTACGATATTTTGCATTGTTTTCGAGATATTTTAAAAAATCGAAATTTTTAACAATTAAAAGTTTTTGAAAAATTATAAGGGATCTTCAAAATAACAACTAAAAATGAGTCTTTAAAAAAACTTATGAAAAATATTTTAACAATAATACTTGGAGAAAAATTTTTTTGTCAAATTGTGAAAGCGCGATACATATATCTTTTGCAAATTTTTTAATTTTTTTTTTTTTTTCATTTTTCAGCGATAACTCGGTAAATAAGCGAGATAATAAAAAATGTTACTCAAACAATATTATATATTATTATATAACAATATTTTTCTTTATTTTTGAGATATCTTAAAAAATTTAAATTTTAGAAAAAACCAAAATATTTCAAAAAATATGGAAAATACAAAAAAATTTCATTTTACATTTTTTGTAGAAAATTTAATTCTCAATCATTTAAATTCAGTACAATTTTTTTATATCTTGCTTATTTATCGAGTTATTATCCAAAAACTAAAAAAAAAAATGTCAAAATTTTAATTAAACCCATTTTTTCGACATTAAAATTAATTTTCTTTTTCTTTTAATTAATCTATTTCAAATATTTAAACTATATTTTTTATTAATTATATTTAAATTACTTTTAATACATTTTTAAATATCACAAATAATTTTACAATATTTATATATAGAAAATAGCAGATATTTTTTTATTTTACGTCATTTACTCTGATGAAAAGTGCTTTCAACAATTAAGTGAGCAAGATGTAGTTTAAGTATATACGTATAGTTTCATGTCTGGTAGTCGTTGCCGGAGGCCTCGTGGACCCTAAGGGTCGGCGTCTATGGGTTTCACAGTCGCTCGTCGTTTTTTTCCGCTCCCTCACGACGTCACGGTTAATATTTATGGCGGGCCACAACAAAAATGTCACTTGTGTAGATGAATTTTATCGAGAATATTTCATGTGCAGATGGGAAAAATTATCTTGTGCGAAACTTGACCTATTAGCCGCGAGAATCGAGCGAAAATCGCGCGCGTCCGGATCACCCACGCATGCAAGCCGCCGAGGGGACCAGGTTCACTACCGGTTCTGCAGCTGCAAGAATATACCAGAATTATGCCTGGCTTCGCCGTCTTAGCAAGTAATTATCTCGTTTAATCGCTGTCTATTTTTTATGGCACTCAGGCAGACATATTAAATGTTTCAATATTGAAAATTGCTTTAGTTGGATATATATATTCACATAATCAACACATATGACTTTTATTTACACTTTTTTTATATTTAATTAATTTTTTTTTATCGCTATAAACAATTTTTTTTTTTCATGTGCTATATTTTTTATTGACTTTTTGAGGAATGAAAAAACGTTTGAAAATTGTGAAAAATTATATATATCGTGAATTTAAGGTTATAATAAAATAATTTGAGGATATATAAGTAGAGAAGAAGTTATAATGCGCAAAACGGAAAAAAAAAAAAATTTTGATGATACTTAAAACCGGTTTAACTTGGATACTAAATTTTTTATCAACTTTTTTTTAATTTCTGTAAATTCAAGTGATCCATTGGATATCCTGTAACCATATTGACAGCCCTTTTTTACCGACTGGTCTGTTCAAATTTTCGAGTCTTTTTTTTTTAAGAATCGTAAAAAATATATTTAAAATTTTACAGAGGAAACATTTATTTTGTAGTTTAATGACTGGAATTTTTCGAAATGAATTTTTTTTGTTTCGTTTTTCATTTCTTGGAAATAAATGAGAATTTTGTTTTTTTTTTTTTTAGGCACTGATAAGATTGAAGTTATTTTATTTGTATGTTTTAATGGGGAAATTCACTTAATAGGATCTAGGATGAATTTTTAAGAAGAAAGATTGAGATGAAAAAAAGGTTTTGAAAAGTTGACTTGAAAAGTTTGTTGTTTTTGTGATTTTTTTTTTTTCGTTTTTAGATGATAACTCGATAAATAAGCAAGATATCAAAAAATTGTACTAGATTTAAATTATTGGAAATTAAATTCCCTACAAAAAATGTAGAATGAAAATTTTTCGTATTTCCCATATTTTATAAAATATTTCGATTTTTTTTTAATTCTTATTTTTGAAATATCTCAAAAACATGACATAAAACATTATTTTACATTTTTTTGGAAAGAATTGAAATTTTACTAAACTAAAATATTTTAGAATTAAATTACCTACAAATAATGTCAAATAAACATTATCGTATCTCCGTTAATTTTCGATAAATTTGAGATTTTTCAAAATTTTCATTTTTCAAAATATCTCCAAAACAATGTAAAATATCAAAAAAATTTATCCTACATTTTTTATAGAAAATTAAATTTCCTATTATTCAACTCGAATAACATTTTTTCCTATCTCGCTTATTTACAGAGTTATCACAATATTAACGAAAAAATAAAACCAAATTCTTGAAGCATTATAGGGTGCTCAATTCCTACAAATTTTATACCGTACCATCAAACCAATCTTTAAAATAAGGTTTAGTAATAATACGCCTGTTTGTTGAATTTCCAAAGTATTTTTGAGGGATTTCACATATTTTTATAAAAGTAAACAGAAAAAAATCAAAAATCTCTGGATAGATTCTTTGTAAAAAAACGACCTAAACCTCATTCTCAGCAGCAATCATACATATTTTTATAAAAGTAAACAGAAAAAAATCAAAAATCTCTGGATAGATTCTTTGTAAAAAAACGACCTAAACCTCATTCTCAGCAGCAATCATTTTATTCCATCACCCAGGATCCTAAACACAACCTCATTCCTCTTAGAACTATCCACAACCTAAAATTCTAGTCCGAAAAACCCACAATACCATGTAGTACATATACACGCACTGATCCTAAACACAACCTCATTCCTCTTAGAACTATCCACAACCTAAAATTCTAGTCCGAAAAACCCACAATACCATGTAGTACATATACACGCACTGCATTTCACTTTAGTACATACAAACGTACTGCAGCTGTTTTTTTAACCCACAATACCATGTAGTACATATACACGCACTGCATTTCACTTTAGTACATACAAACGTACTGCAGCTGTTTTTTTGCAATCAACTAATCACAGCGCGAGAAAATTTCAAACAGCCAATCAAATCATTGCCTAGAATTCAGCAACCAATCAGCAAAATCTCACATTTTGCCTAAAAGAGATAAAATTTTGATTTGTACGAAAAAATCGGGGAAACATTTGTTGCTAAGGATTTTTTTTCCTCATAACAGCACCGAATTCAATAATTCTCAGCCCAATCAAAAAGGCATCATCAACTTTATACAGATATCTAAGAAAAAATTGGAATAAAAAAATTTTCCGAGATATTTCAACTTGAAATTTGAAACATTCTAAAATCCTAATTTTTCCTGTAAAGATACTCGGTTATCTCGCGCCATTCATTTGTATATATGAATGTCTCGTTATCAACTTGAAATTTGAAACATTCTAAAATCCTAATTTTTCCTGTAAAGATACTCGGTTATCTCGCGCCATTCATTTGTATATATGAATGTCTCGTTGCGCCTGACTTTTGGTCGCAATCTTTATATACGTATCCGACCCTATATGGACTCCAGTTTAGTTTTAAAAGACTTTGAAACAAGCTTGCATCAGCGTGTTAATATATTTAGCGTGCGAAATGAAGGACGCATCACCTTTTGCTGCGTGTTTTCGTGTGTAAAATAAAATTAGCCAGCGGCAATAAAAGCCCGGCTCTCTATACACTCGTGGCTGCAGGTTTGGCTGGTTATACGATATCATAAAAGAAATCACGTGAGAGCGTGGAGGAACAAGTGAAGAACGCGGGCGAGGAGCGATCAGGTTTGGGCAGCTGTCTGCAACCACGTCACTCAGCCTCACTGTCGGCCTTGCCAAGCGATGAATGCTTTTCATTATGAGCACTATCTTAACTCGCCGATCTTCCATCAAAAGCCTTTCACTCTATGTGTTCTGCCTGATTTGGTAAATTCGT
Source organism: Macrocentrus cingulum (assembly GCA_002156465.1). Taxonomy (NCBI): domain Eukaryota; kingdom Metazoa; phylum Arthropoda; class Insecta; order Hymenoptera; family Braconidae; genus Macrocentrus; species Macrocentrus cingulum. The sequence continues at coordinate 105,132 of MVJL01007630.1, forward strand.
CGGTGTGTTTAGGAGGGCCACTGCGATTAGTTGGATGTGTGTAACGCGCGTGTATAACGCCAATTGGATAATCATGTTTCCATTTCGCACGCTAAACGCTTGCCACTCGTGCCATCAGGCGTAATGGCCGCGTATCGGTGTCGGCGCACGCGAAAATTGATAGCTCGCCCGACGAAAGGGTAATTCGTGGTCTACCCAGTGTATCAACGCTGTGTGCAACGCTGCAACCACCCCCGCAAGTTAATCGCGTTTAACTGTATTGCCATAGTCGTGTGCTGGCGCTGCATGTTAATTTATTCCGCGTGATATACATCAACTGCGATGTTGAAAAAGATTTTCTCAATTTTTGCTTCGCTGGTTAATTTCGATCTACTATTTTTTATTTCAGGGGCGAGGGGGCATGTTTGTTTGATGAAAGTGCCTTCTAACCGTCCGTTATACTCGATGACTTTATGTATATACCGGTTTTATGAGGCGTTGCAATCGTTTTTATGACCTTTTTCTTTTTGAAGAAGATTTCGGGGGAGATTTTTTTTTTGTTTTTTCGAGATAACTCGGTTGGTATGGGAAATGTTGGGAAATGTTATTGAAGATGAATGATAGGGAATTAAATTTTTTATAAAAAATGTAGAATAATGTTTTTTGATATTTTGATTAGTTTTTGAGATATTTTGAAAAATATGGATTTTTGAAAATCGGTTATTTTTTAGAAAGTAAAAGAGATATATAAAAATTTGTTAAATGTTTTTTGTAGGAAATTTAAGCTTCTATCATTTAGGTTTAGGAAAATTTTTCTTTATTTGCATTATTTGCAGAGTTATTGTCAAAAAACCAAAAAAATCATCAAAAATGTGGTATCTCTAGATTTAAAATTTTATAAAAATAAAAAATTGCTGTTTTTTATTGCATAAATTAGTTAATTGATTAATCGATTGACTTTAAGGCTTAAAATAATATTTTTCGATATTTTGATTAGTTTTTAGGATTTTTAAAAAAATATGGATTTTTGAAAATCGGTCATTTCTCAAAAAGTAAAAGAGATACATAAAAATTTGTTAAACGTTTTTTGTAGGAAATTTGAGCTACTATCATTTAGGTTCAGCAACATTTTTCTTTATTTCCCTTATTTGCAGAGTTATTGTCAAAAAATAAAAAAAAAATTACCAAAAAATTGGTATTTCCAGGTTTAAAAGTTCATAAAAATCAACAAAATTGGTTTTTTTATTGCATAAATTAATTAATTGATTAATTAATTGACTTTAAAGGATAAAATAAATTTTGAATAATTTGAAAATCATTTTGAAAACATGAAAATACTCGTTTTTATTATTTTTTTTTTGTTTATTATTGAATTATCGAATGAAAATAATGATTATTATCAAAAATTTTCAATTATCAGTATTTCGATGAAAAATTATCTATTTCATAATGTATTAATAAATTATATATTTGGTTATCGATAATGTTTGAATTCTAGATGCATCTTAATGGTCTCGAATAATTATTTATTGTTTCGAAATGCACAATTTGGTCAACTATATGCCCATTTCCTCTATTATACTCGATAATTTACAAATATTCATCCCATGCGATTTATCCATAAATTGCTCCCTTTTATTTGTACACTAACAATTTTTTTTTGTATCTCAATCAGTTTTTAAGAAATTTTTTCAATCCTAATTTTTTTTAAATATCTCAAAAACGAAGCAAAATATCAAAAAAATGTATACCACATTTTTTGTAGAAAATTAAATTTTCTACTATTCGATTCTCATGATATTTTTCATTATTTCCCTTATTTATTGAGTTATTACAGGATTAATAAATAAAATAAACAATTTTTTTTGTATAAATCAAACATCTTTAAGATTTATTTTTAGTTTTTTATCAATAACTCTCAAAATATTCAAAATAACAAAAAATATCATAAAACTAAAATAAAAGCTAGTTAAATTCCCTATAAAAAATTTATCAATAAAATTTTTTGTATCTATCATAGTTTTTGAGAAATTTTCCATTAAAATTCCAATTTTACAAAATCTCGAAAAAAAAAACAAAAACTCGCTCTTAATTTTTTTCCCCAGTGAATTCCCGAATTTTTTTTTTAAACCACATTGGCAATTGACACTGATCCATCCGTCACGCGCAACATTCAGCGGAATTACAGTCGCACAGTACAATGTTGGCTGCTGGACACAGTATAGAATTGGAATGGAGGTGGCGAGCGGACACAACGCGCTCTATCGATTGGAGGTCGTTTAAACGTATATACAGGCTCATCTATCTCGAATAAATTGACGGGCCAATGCACGATGCGAATGTGCAATTTTTATGGACCAACAGTTCTCAAAGTATTTTACAGTGATTTACCGCTGTGGATATATTCACGTAAAGTGGCCCGCGGAACGTCCAAATGACAGGACGATTATGGCATCAGAAAAAAAAAACGTATTTATTGATTCCACCATACAAAAAAAACATCATATCGTGCTTGGTGAGCGTTAAAAGCCGCATGTTCAAGTGTGCACGTATAATATTACAAGGTAGGTATATTAGACGCGCGAAATAACTGGCGGATAAAACGCGACAGTCGACGACGATAAACGTTGGCAGTTGAAAGATAATGATGCTGCTGCACTGAAAAAAAACAATTTATTTATATTTAACGCATATAAATATATTTAGTAGATGATGAATTGATTTTTTAAATGCTATAAAGACATTCGAGCGCGTGAGGTTCGATAGTATAGATAAAAATTTTTATTTTTGTGAAATAAAAATTTCAGTTAAGCATCAGGTATTATCTATAAAAAATTTGAGACTAAAATTGAAGAAATTTAAATCTCGATTTTGAAAGTTTTTTTTTCAAACCGGGGGTAAAAGGGTCAGCTAATCATTTCTATAACAAAAGCAATTGCCGATTTTAATATTTAAAATTTTTATTTAAACAATCAGGCTAAAAAAAGCTGTAAATAATTATTTTAGGGTAGTGATTATGGTCGGAAATTTATAGGGGATGTCTTTCCGAACATTTTTGGCGTATTATTTGTTTCAAAATGTTAATTAGAGCCAGAGAAATTTAATTTTTAATATTAACAGTTTAAACAAATGACGATTGCGCGCAAACTACGCAGGTGAATCGGGGTTTTCTTTTTCTTAAAATTATCTATCCTTTTAATTCTAAAAGGTGCAGTAGGTTTAAAAACATTTCGAAAAAAAGAAGTAATTTTATAACTAACAATTTAAATAAAAAAATTTTTATATCGTATTGGGTTTTGGAATTTTTTTTGTCGATTTGCGGCCATATTGTTTGTAGATAATTTTAAAAAAGACCCCCTTCTCAAGGAGGGTGGTAAAAAAATAAATATTCAAGCGATACTTTTTATACATTAAATTTTGTATAACATCTGAGATGTTTACACGTGTAAATAAGTGATATTTTCACAGTTAATAAAATGCTTCTTAAATAGAAATAAACATTGATTAATCCAAAATTTCTGAATTAGTTGATACAAGCAAATTATTAATTTATTTATACACTATTGGCAATACCACGCACTTGAGATAAAATTTATTGACTGTTAATGAATTTTTCCATCAGTGATGCTACCGGGACGTGATGATGAGTCAAATAAAGTCACGACTATCGGTGCAACAGATATATGTATATTCAAGTGGGAGAAATTTTCAAGGCGTTGAGGGATAAAACGCGCGCGGGGAGGTCGTTTGAAAGAGGAAAATTTCGACTATAAATAGCAGTGTATTTCTAAACGAGGTAGAGAGAGCGCATTGGATCTAAATTATGAATTTCATCAGCGCCAGTCTAGCGTTTCATTCCACGTTTAGCCCCTCTTTGCCACTGGCTCCGCGCGTCTCATCCCCTTTTACGCCCGCGCTCGCGCCAGAGATGAAAAGTTCTGGCGAAGACATAAAAATGCGGCGCTGCATTTCCCTTTTAAAATAACGTCTTTTTGCCTCTTTTTTTTCAGTTTATTATTATCAAGTTTTGCAGAGAGCAAGACACCCCTATCCCAGTCGCATTGCCACCTCGATTTCTCTCCTCCACGCTCTAACCTATTTCTTCTAACTTTGTATAAGGGTATATACCCCCCTTTTGGAATTATATTACTCAGCTTCTCTCGGGTTGATGTGCTTTTTTGCAAGCCACAGGATCAAAAGTTTATTTTGAGTCGTTTTCGAGATATTTTGAAAAATTTGAATTTTTCAAAAACTAACGGAGATACAAAAAATTTTGTTTGACATTTTTTATAGGAAATTTGATTTTCTATTATTTACTTGGAATGAAAATTTTCATTATTTCGCTTATTTACCGAGTTATTTTGAAAAAACTAAGAAAAAAAAATTAAAAAATTTTTTTTTTTAGTAATTATGAACTGATAATTTAGTAAGTAAATAATTGAGATAAAGAAAAATTTTATTGAATTTAAGTTTTTGGAAATTTAATTTCTGAAAAAAACATGTAGGGTGATTTTTTTGAGATATTTTGAAAAATATGAATTTTCGAAAAATCAAAATTTTTTAAAAACTAAGAAAAAGACAAAAAATTTTATTTAACATTTTTTGTTAAAAATTTGATTTTCTATCTTTTATGTGAAATAACATTTTTTAATATCTCGCTTATTTACAGAGTTATTACAAAAAAACTAAAAAATAAATCATGAAAATTGCAAGATTTCCTTCAAGAAAATTTTTTAATCCTATTCAAACGTCCTAAAACGTCCTAAAACTCATTCTAAGGTTCATTAACATAACCAATTATTAATTTAAAAACTTTTTCATTGAACTACATTAGTAATATTCAAGTAATAAAATCAAAATTTTTAATATTTCTATCGTTAAATGCAGAAATAATCCAAAATTCAACCTTAAATTAATTTATTATTATATTTATCTGTAAATAAATGTATAGAACTATTTTTTTATCTAAAGAAAATAGTGTTCAAAAGCTTGAAAAAATATATTTCGAGTGAAAAAGTGTTTTTTTTTTTGACAGGCGATAAAAATAAGAAAACATTTTTTATAGTGTAAAAATTTTTGATAAAAGAGTAAGGAGTATAAAATAATTATATGTAAAAAAATTATGATGAGTAAAATGCAGTAATAACGTATAGGTGACCTCCCGGAGGTGTTCAATTGGAAATAAATAAACGAGAGTATAAAGATCCCTTTTTCGGGCGAAAGACACAGCGTATCAGACTTTCCAATAAATAACGCGATAATCTCGGGAGAAATCAAGCAAGTTATACCGGCCATAAAGGTTGGCCGGTGCGCAGGTACCTCGAGAGGAGACGAAAGGTGGCTTGGCATGCCAGAGAGCGACTCACCAGGGCAATGATTTACCGATGATTATCGAGCATTCCTGATTTCCGAGCGGACGAAAGTGCGCGATGGATTTCGATGGATCATTCTTATTTCTTTCTTCGGAACTCCCAACTTTTGTCCGCGTCGCGCCAAGCGTGATCTATAGCTCGTAAATACTCAAGGTTATTTTTATGCGTATCCGATACGCCAGGCATTTCACCCAAGCGTTATTCCAGCGAATAAATCATCTCAGTTACGGCTGCCGGGCGTCATCTTTTCGATTGACATGTCTGCCATTTTTTTTTTCCATCACAGGGAAAATTTTTCTCACCGCCAAAAACTGGTCTGTATTATATATACATATGAGATCTGAGAAAGCAAAAACGTGTACTAATCAATCATTCTTCAGAAAAAAATTTTTTTTTTTCAAAATTGTGTTTTTTAAAATTTTTTTATACCTATATTTAAAATCGAAAACGTGTTTTTTTAATGACTTTTTTGTAAAAAATGAATTATTTTTGAAAAGTACGGTTGATATTTAAATTTATGCTTTGTAAAACGACTTTTTTGAAATTTTGCAAAAAAAAAAAAATATTTTTGATCTTGAGATTGGGAAAAAAAAAATTCTGAAAAAAACTTTTTTTAACTAATTTTTGAGTTTTTGTTAAAATCTAGATTTTCAAAAGACTATTTTGAACTAATAACTTTTGAAAAATTGGTTATGTTTTTTAAATTGAATTTATATTCAAATTTAAGTTTTCAAAAAAAAAAATTTTTTGGTTTTGAGTTTTTGAAAAAAATTCAAAAAAAAAAATATATTTTCTGATTAATTAATGGCTAATAATAACTTATTTTTCAAAAAATGGTGTTTTTTTTTTAAATTAAAATTTTTATAAAAAATGGTTAAATTTTCAAAATCTCGAAATTTCACGAAAAAAAATTTTTTTTGTGATCTATAATGATTAGAAAAAATTTTAGAAATTTTTCCTCAACTGATATGAATTAATAACTTAAAAAAAAAACACACATTTTTCATTAAAAAATTCAAGTGAAAATATTATTTAACCCGTAAATAAAAAATAATTTTTCACATAATGAAAAAAAAAATCGAAAACTTTTTCATCACGCATGCTATACTCCTTGCGCAACGTCACCCCCACTACTACCCTTAGTAGCAAAAAACAGTATTTATTTCAATAATTAAAATAACTGTTACACATGTATTCTATTAAATCTGTCATTATATCGTATTTATTATAAAAAAAATTTCAATAATTAATCAATTGAGCAGTGGTGCGCGGTGCAAAGGGGAGGAGAGTGGGGGCATTAATTATTCATTGATTGTCGGCGTGGACGGTGATTCGATGAGAAAGATTACGCGCGGCTGGATGTGATGTACTCTGTTATTCAGATGGTGGACGGTTAGTTTAGGGGAGTGGAAGAAAGAGTTTTGCCACTCTTCGGATGATCGACTTTCATCGTCTAGAGGGTTTGTACAGGAGACAGGCGTCAATACATCGATTGTTGCGCCACCGTTTCGGATTACACGGCTGTTCTTATGTTTATACCTCCTCAATGTGTCAATCGCACACTGTATAGACACTGGTGTTTATCAGACGATCTATATTTATTTAACCATCTTATTTATCAATAATAAAACCATCCATATAAAATCAGTAAAGAAATTTTCAACCGGCTCAAAAAATTGAAAAAAAAAAATTTTTTGACTGTAAATTAATCGAAATTAATTTTTTATTTCAATGTTTTAATTGTTTTTAACATCGAATTAATTGTTTTAAATCAGTTTTTCTTCAGAAAAAAATTGTAAAAAACGTTTTTAACAAGAATTTTTGAGAATTTCTTGAATTCGTTGGATTATTTTAGTTTTTTTTTTTGAATTTTTTTAACTGGCAAATTATTATTGGGTAACTGTAACAGTTTCTGACCAGGTACCAATTAATGACCACTATGGCACTTCTGAATCGACAGAATAAAAAAAAAATACGGCACTTTGAGATAATCAAAAAAAATACTATTTCAAATTTTTTACGGAAGACGCGTGCATTGAGTGGATAGTTGTAAGAATCGGAAATTAATTACAAAGTACGTGTACTAGCTGAAATCGGTGATTAACTAGAACATGTGCATTACAAACGGCGTTTCACCGGTTGATGACCGGCTCAAGTTCACCTAACCTCAAACACTCGTTTATGATTGAGTCAAAACAAACAAAATTCACTCTATATTATTCCTATAAAGTGACTCTTTACGTTAATTATCGATTAGTTTAAATAATTTCAATGCCTTAAAACTTGTAACTTATTTCTTTGCACAGTTTATTAATAATATTTGTCGAGCAGTCATTAACTGGAACACTGCTGGTCATTAATCGGTGATGACCGGTCATTAACTGGTGTTTTTTACTTACGCGACATTTCTTTAGATTTTTATGTCATTGCTATATTTAACTGTTAAAAAAAATTACAAGTCGAAAATATTATATGTTCAAATGACATAATTATGCGCTCATTGAGGCTTGAACACGAAAAATTATTTAAATAGCAATCATTTACCGTCAAATTTCCCTTAACCGGTCATAAACTGGTACATATTTACCGTACATGAATTTTCAACGGAAAAATTAATTCTCTATTTTCGGATGACAAAAAAAAAAAAATTTTCATTTCCAGCTGGAAAAAAAATTATTTAATTTTTTTACAATTTTCAATTTTTATTAATAATACCAAAAAATCATTAAAAATCAATTTTTTACCCAGAAAAAAAAAATTAATTTTTCATCGTGAACTGTAAAAATTAAATTTTTACAGTAATTTTTTTTTCAACTAGTTGGATTTATTTATAATTTTTTTTTTTTTGCAATTCTTCCATCATGTCAAAATTATTCTACAATTTTTGCACCCCCCCAAAAAAAAAACCATTTTTCATCGGCTAAAAACAAAAAAATTGATTTAAAAAAAAACCGAAAAATGATCAATTTCACATAAAAAATTCTTTCAAAAATAATTTCAACCCTGTCAATTATACCCAAAAAAAAAAAAAAATCCCTCAAAGCTCGCGCGGGCGCGAATAACCCCATAGGGGTGATTAATTCAGCATGAAAGCGAACGTGCGCGCAAAAAAAATGCAAAAGCACGCGCAAAAAAGTCAATTGGTGAATTCAATTGAAGTGTCCCATCCATTTCTATACACTTAATATCGTGCTGGGTTACGACGAGTCAAGGATAATTATCGATAACTCCCCTGCAACACAGCAGCCAGTGTATATTTTTAATCTAGCGAATATCAGTAACATGACGTGAGTGGCAAGGTGCGAGAGCGTGGATAAAAGGCGCTTTTCCAAAGAAAGCCAGAGAGCTCGCGATAATACGATAGGACGCATGCCTTATAATTACAGCAGCACACACGCCGCCATATTTGCCTCGTCGGCCAATTAATAATAAATTCTCAAATGACTGTTTGCATATCTACAAATGCACATAATTTATCTGGAATTATTCGCCGCAGAGTCGTGTACACTGGCAACATCATGTGAGTATGTGGAGGCGTAAGGCTGTAATGTATGAGATCCCACGTGACAAATCTGTCTCAATCACGTAAGGCTCCTGTACATGTATATATATACTCGTGCATCATGCACCAACCAGTGCCGAACTGCAATTATTGTTATTAAACGTGTCAAAACCCGTAGAAATACTCGAATAACATCGTTTGTATTCATAAATCCACACTATGCCATAATTATACCCCCTTTTCCACCCTTCAGTGCAGTGCGGTAGCGCCATTATGTGTGGAAAACACATTTTGATTAACCTCTGGCAGGCACCAGCATACTTGCACATAATTTTATGCAATAACTCGCGCTGCTTTTAACCGTTGAGAATTTTAGTCGTTTTTTTATCAGTTCCGAAGGTTGGGCGCGTTAATATAATAATTTGAAAAAGGTAAAATGTTTTTTTTTTTTTTTGTAGATTTTTAGATGTAAAAAAGAGTATTTTTTTTTATTCGAAAGTTTTAAGATGCAGTTTGGTTTGAGGTTGAGAAATTTTTTTTAAAAAATATTTGAAAGTTATTTGGTTTGGAAGTTGCGTAGTTTTTTTAGCAATAACTCGGAAAATAAAGGAGATAGGAGAAAATTTTATTAGACCTAAATGATTGATGATTAAATTTTGTAGAAAAAATGTAGAATAAAGTTTTTTAATATTTTGCTTTGTTTTTGAGATATTATAAAAAAAAACACGAATTTTTTAAAATCTGTAATATTTAAAAAATATCGTGACTTACGAAAAAGTTTATTTAACATTTTTTGTAGGTAATTCAATCTTTAGTTTTTTAGTTTTTATAGAATTTTTCATTATTTTATTTATTTACCAAATTATCGCAAAAAAACTAAAAAAAAAAAAAAAATCGGAAGAAACTGCGAAATTGACAAGGAGAGTTGAAATTTGTCTTTTACAAATTTTGACAGGAATTTTTTTTTTTTTAATGTGTGTTACAAAACGTCCTAAAAGTCATTCTAGATATTCTTTAGTAATTGAAATAAAATTTTGCATGACGGATTTTATTGTTGAATGAATAAAATACTCTCTTAAATTGAAACAGTGAGAAGTTCACTGTTTTTATCCAGTGTCTCTCAATTTGACTGATTAAAACAGTTGATTTTCACTGATTACTCAGTTCTATACGCATATTCGCGCTGTCTACGGTTTAAAACAGTGGATGTCAAATTTATCCTGATAACCCTGAATATCTATGCCGCATACTCAATCGATTGAACACTTTGAGATCAAGATATAAGCGTTGCGTTTGGCCTAATATCTCCTAATCTATTACCACCAGGCAAAAATTTTAAAAAACCTTTTTTATATTTCCCAACTTTTTTATTTAAACCTTTTTTTTCGGTAGGATCAATATTTTTTCATTTATACCGCTCGAAACGTCCAAAAGTCATCTATCGCTGGCGATTATAAATTATATCTACAGGAAACTGTTAGACTAAATGAAAAATTAGTTATTGTAAATTTTATAAAACATTTAATTCCCTAAATTTTTTATTCTAAACTTTTTTTTCTAAAGCTAATACTTTCAGTGTCATCGCGCCAGTTATCCGATGAACGCTGCATCACACTCACAATAACCTAAACCGCATTGATACAGAATGTAGATGCAGAATTGAAACGACAAAATTTCACATGTCGCTGACTAAAACAGTGAATTTCACTGGATAAAACAGTGTAGAACATCTTTCACTATTTCGCGCAGTGAGCTCCACCGTTTTAATGGTGAATCCAGTGTTACTGAATTCAAACAGTGATTTTGAACCGGCAAAAACAGTTGATTCTCACAAAATTAATATAAAAAACAATTTATTCATTTATATAACGTGTATTTTTAATCCATATGAAGGACCCGCATCACGTGGAAATAAGCCTCTCTGTAGAGACAAAAAAAAATCACGAGATGCAGCTGACGAGCGTTGACGCAGTTACACGAGTGCAAAGACACGCTGGGTGGTCGAGCTTTCTCTACTGTCACATCACTATAACTGTCTCGGACTCGTATCGTCATGAAACGAGTGTAGAGGGCGATAGACACACACGCGACTGAATATAGCGAGTGGGGAGCGCGCAACTCGACGAGAGAGCTGACTGGTGCTATCTGCACTGGCGTGCTCTGACACCTGACGGATGGCCCTGCACCACGGCGGAATATTAATTTGGCAATTTATGGTCTCTGATTAGACAGCGCTATCTGTCGGGCTAATGCGTGAACCGTCGGCAGTTCATCGGCGCAACGGGGTTCAAGTGACGATGCATCATCGACAGATAAATATGATGTATATGTGCAGAAAGCGGCGCATTAGCAGGGGAAAAAAATGATGTATCTCATCTTGAAAAGTTGTAATAAAGTTGGAAAGTTTGTGCGGGTGATTAGGCGCGCGAGGATCGATGGCAGCGCCACGGTCGCTCTGACGTATGACAGATGGGCCCACCGAGATGGACGCGAACACGTGCGTGAGTGCGGTATCAACGTAGGTGGATGAGGATGAATGGCTCTCGTCAAACGGTAGAGACCGCCCGTTGCTTCGCGCCATAATACTCACGCGCCACTATACCGCACTCACTTGTTTGCAGAGCGCGCGCCGCGCGATATTGATGACCCACCGGGGCTACTTACTTACGAAGACGCGCGCGCCCACAACACAACGGAAAAATAATATTCGTCAATCAAATGGCCAGGCATCAAGCGCGATCGATATCCGTCGGGTTAAGATATAATCCAGAGCATTATTTTCACTGTTTTACGATTTTTTAAAAAACAGTTTTCGTAATGAAAAAAAATTTTTTCAAATTGAGAAAATTTGAAACTAATAAATTTAAATACTGTCAAAATCAGTTTTTTTCAGTTGGCAATGAAAAATTGATTTTATATGATTTTTTTTTTTGGCATTTAAAAAAATATGGAATCTTATGTGATCACTCTGAAGTCAGTTGTTTATCGATATATCTCGAATCTTGTGGCCTCTAACTTTATTGGTCGCTTAAAGGCGGGAAAATTTGAAATTGCAATTTCAGTTGCAGAGGCGCGCGCGCCAGCGCGTGCGTTTGATCTAGTAAATAGATAGGGTAATTATTTTTTTTTCATGTTCAAGCCTCAATGAGCGCATAATTATATCATTTGAACATTATATTTTCGACTTGTAATTTTTTTTAACAGTTAAAATATAGCAATAACATAAAAATCTAAAGAAATGTATATGCATTTCAGATTTTTCAGGGAAATTGTTTAATAAACAATGATGGTTTTAGTTGGATATTTTTGTGGAGATTTGAGAAAATCATGTGATATATATTGAAAATAAAAATTTTTAAGGTCAGAAAAAAATTATTTTCATTTTTTTTTTTAAGGATTTTTTCGTGTTAATATCTCTTTAGACTTATTAAACAATTAAAATTGGTAAATTTTCATCAGATAAACATTTTAAACAATTAAAAAAAAAAACATTTTCCGTCATAGCGGGAGCAAAAACCCTATTTTCTTCCGCTACGATGAAAAATAGTATGTTTATATACCTCGGGATGCAAAAGAGGTTATTTTGACCGTGAATTTCTACCGTTGCCTTCGGCTCGAGTGGTCATTTTTTCACGGTCGAAATGACCTCTTTTCCTCCCTTGGTGAACAATGTACTATTCTCAACCAGTATTTAAAAAACAATTGTTTTAAGACCTGTAAAAAATTATTTTTTTTTTTTTCCTTATTCTTTAATCAGACTCATTATACAATAAAAATTGGTAGATTTACGTTGGATAAACATTTTAAAAAGTTGAAGAAAAAAAACATTTTTACTATATACCAAAAAAAAATTTTTTTAAAACAGAAAATATTCTTATAATTCCAACAGATGGTTATTTTTCCATATTTACAATGCAAACCTATATAAAAAAAATGCAATAAAAATCCTTCTGCATTATTATAACCACGAAAATCCAAAAAAAAAAAAAAACGTATCTCCAGCTTGTTTATCCTCAGATTTTTCGTACGCCCAACAGTAATTATAGCTCCTCCTGAGTGTATTTATTTTATTTGCAAGCACGTCTGGAGATGTATCCGCGTCACGTTGACGACGCACGCACATACGTATACAGCCGCCCTGGGCCATAGCAGTCATAAATCAAAATTCCATTTCAACGTTCTAACGAAGGATCAAATAAAACACTTTAATTGACGTTTTTACGGCGGCCGGCAGCCAAGGCCCAAACTGCCCCCTTCTGGACGGCTTATTGCATGCGGCGCGCATCAGTGCTGCCATTTGCCCTGACGCGGCCGCGTCCTCAAAGCTCACGATTGACCATTCATTTTTTTTTCATCGCCTCCCTTCGACGACCTATATTGCCGATAACTTTTTTCTATCGATTATTCGGCGACGCAATCGTTTACTTCTTGGAAGATGTGACGGGTCGCCAAAATGGCGCCAATCAGCGTCGCAAAATTCTAGTGATTATATAGCAATTATCCATAATTTCAAAGGTTTTTTGGAAGATCAGTTTATAACCATAGAGTCACTTTAATATCGTGTCGATCGATAATAACAAAATATGCATCGCTTGGCCTTGAAAAAAATTTTTTTTTTCACCTTAAATATCTTTCGCCCTTTGTGATTAATTTTTTTTTTCTGCGTCCAAGACCTGCTTGTGATATAATTATCCAAGTTGGTATTGCTGATTGAAGTATAGAGAGAATCGGACGCGATTTCTAACTCATCACGCGCGCGTTTCTTGTGTGCGGTTTACGACGGTTCGCGTTACAACTGATTATTAGTCGCCCCACTGCTATAGTCGCACCCCCACCCCCCTCTTTTCGTCCGCTTCTCCATCATTATACACCGCCATATACGGCCATTATGCCAGACCCCGATATATACAACACAATCTCCCTGTAATGCCGGCCATAAAATTAAATTAGGGTTATAACACGATTTTTCACAAAGGTCTCGAGACCGCGCGCGCACTAGTATTCTTTCCAACGGCCCCCGCCTGATGGCTATAGTCCGACATCTCGCTTGCACAAGTATAAAATACGTCCCCGCCATTCGACTTGTAATTTTTTTTAACAGTTAAAATATAGCAATAACATAAAAATCTAAAGAAATGTATATGCATTTCAGATTTTTCAGGGAAATTGTTTAATAAACAATGATGGTTTTAGTTGGATATTTTTGTGGAGATTTGAGAAAATCATGTGATATATATTGAAAATAAAAATTTTTAAGGTCAGAAAAAAATTATTTTCATTTTTTTTTTTAAGGATTTTTTCGTGTTAATATCTCTTTAGACTTATTAAACAATTAAAATTGGTAAATTTTCATCAGATAAACATTTTAAACAATTAAAAAAAAAAACATTTTCCGTCATAGCGGGAGCAAAAACCCTATTTTCTTCCGCTACGATGAAAAATAGTATGTTTATATACCTCGGGATGCAAAAGAGGTTATTTTGACCGTGAATTTCTACCGTTGCCTTCGGCTCGAGTGGTCATTTTTTCACGGTCGAAATGACCTCTTTTCCTCCCTTGGTGAACAATGTACTATTCTCAACCAGTATTTAAAAAACAATTGTTTTAAGACCTGTAAAAAATTATTTTTTTTTTTTTCCTTATTCTTTAATCAGACTCATTATACAATAAAAATTGGTAGATTTACGTTGGATAAACATTTTAAAAAGTTGAAGAAAAAAAACATTTTTACTATATACCAAAAAAAAATTTTTTTAAAACAGAAAATATTCTTATAATTCCAACAGATGGTTATTTTTCCATATTTACAATGCAAACCTATATAAAAAAAATGCAATAAAAATCCTTCTGCATTATTATAACCACGAAAATCCAAAAAAAAAAAAAAACGTATCTCCAGCTTGTTTATCCTCAGATTTTTCGTACGCCCAACAGTAATTATAGCTCCTCCTGAGTGTATTTATTTTATTTGCAAGCACGTCTGGAGATGTATCCGCGTCACGTTGACGACGCACGCACATACGTATACAGCCGCCCTGGGCCATAGCAGTCATAAATCAAAATTCCATTTCAACGTTCTAACGAAGGATCAAATAAAACACTTTAATTGACGTTTTTACGGCGGCCGGCAGCCAAGGCCCAAACTGCCCCCTTCTGGACGGCTTATTGCATGCGGCGCGCATCAGTGCTGCCATTTGCCCTGACGCGGCCGCGTCCTCAAAGCTCACGATTGACCATTCATTTTTTTTTCATCGCCTCCCTTCGACGACCTATATTGCCGATAACTTTTTTCTATCGATTATTCGGCGACGCAATCGTTTACTTCTTGGAAGATGTGACGGGTCGCCAAAATGGCGCCAATCAGCGTCGCAAAATTCTAGTGATTATATAGCAATTATCCATAATTTCAAAGGTTTTTTGGAAGATCAGTTTATAACCATAGAGTCACTTTAATATCGTGTCGATCGATAATAACAAAATATGCATCGCTTGGCCTTGAAAAAAATTTTTTTTTTCACCTTAAATATCTTTCGCCCTTTGTGATTAATTTTTTTTTTCTGCGTCCAAGACCTGCTTGTGATATAATTATCCAAGTTGGTATTGCTGATTGAAGTATAGAGAGAATCGGACGCGATTTCTAACTCATCACGCGCGCGTTTCTTGTGTGCGGTTTACGACGGTTCGCGTTACAACTGATTATTAGTCGCCCCACTGCTATAGTCGCACCCCCACCCCCCTCTTTTCGTCCGCTTCTCCATCATTATACACCGCCATATACGGCCATTATGCCAGACCCCGATATATACAACACAATCTCCCTGTAATGCCGGCCATAAAATTAAATTAGGGTTATAACACGATTTTTCACAAAGGTCTCGAGACCGCGCGCGCACTAGTATTCTTTCCAACGGCCCCCGCCTGATGGCTATAGTCCGACATCTCGCTTGCACAAGTATAAAATACGTCCCCGCCATGTTTCACTATTTCTCTCTGTCTTCGCATCATCTCTCTGAAAAACTATATACACTTCTCACTGTAAAATACATTTAGGATTCTTTTTGTTTTTTTGGGAATACAGTTTTTTGTGATGCTGGAGAACTTCCCGAGCCGAAAAAATGAGTATTCCGACAGTATTCCACCAGTATTCCACTGCATACCGAGTATTCCCTATAGTCTTTCAAGCATCTCTCACAGTCATCGCTCTGAAAATCATCGTCTCTGTAGCGTCACTTTTTCAGATACTCATGCGCTAAAGTATTCACAAAGTCTTGCAAAAATCTCTCACCGTGAGATTGGTTGGATATCTCGGATTTAGAGACGGAACAAAGATTGCTAGGAGCTCATAAACTAGATCTCTACGTGAGTGATGATTAAGAGATTATCGGGAGACTCGAACATAGAAACAATTTTGGTCAAGGTCAGAAACTGGAAGATGGTTCAGAGACTGACAAGAGATTCTTTGAGTGTATTTTGTCGAATTATTCTAAGTGTTCAACTGAAAGATGCTCGAGAGACAGCAGGAGTTCAGAGACTGACAAGAGATTCTTTGAGTGTATTTTGTCGAATTATTCTAAGTGTTCAACTGAAAGATGCTCGAGAGACAGCAGGGCGACTGCCGACCTAGACTTTTCACTCTCCAAATTATCGACTTGGAAAATTTTCGCTACGTCTCGCACGCGTCAATATATAGAAGACGCACCTATACAGTCTTTGGTGCGATAGACTTTTCACTCTCCAAATTATCGACTTGGAAAATTTTCGCTACGTCTCGCACGCGTCAATATATAGAAGACGCACCTATACAGTCTTTGGTGCGTCTCGCCAGCGTCGCTATATTAGGCATTTATAATTATGAATATCCCACAAGGCTCTATTTCGTCTCCCATAATACAGTCTTTGGTGCGTCTCGCCAGCGTCGCTATATTAGGCATTTATAATTATGAATATCCCACAAGGCTCTATTTCGTCTCCCATTTGGAGATTTATAAGAGTATTCCAGAAGTATTCCTCAGATCCAACTGGAATACTCATTGAATACTCAGTCATAGTCTCATTCAGGAAGCCTATTAAGAGACTGCAGAAATACTCATTTTTTCGGCTCGGGTTATGGCGCGCGTGGTTATATACGAAAAAAAATTTTAAGTGATAGTGAAAGTCTCCCATTTGGAGATTTATAAGAGTATTCCAGAAGTATTCCTCAGTCCCAACTGGAATACTCATTGAATACTCAGTCATAGTCTCAT
Organism: Macrocentrus cingulum; assembly: GCA_002156465.1. Taxonomy (NCBI): domain Eukaryota; kingdom Metazoa; phylum Arthropoda; class Insecta; order Hymenoptera; family Braconidae; genus Macrocentrus; species Macrocentrus cingulum. Next base: position 122,228 of record MVJL01007630.1, read on the forward strand.
TCAGGAAGCCGCGCTATTAAGAGACTGCAGAAATACTCATTTTTCGGCTCGGGTTATGGCGCGCGTGGTTATATACGAAAAAAAATTTTAAGTGATAGTGAACAGAGCGCTAGTATGATTATAAATTTTTAATAAATAATGAGTATAAAATTGGATTAATAATTTAGACGATTATGAAATTTTGAAAAAAAAAA